>JAHZNG010002047.1:0-19326 GCA_027744375.1 Orchesellides sinensis | reverse complement strand
TGAAAGCTGAGCAACACCTTAATTCCGATCTACATACATTTTTCTATTATTGCTACAATTTAATGTAACGTGTTAACATGGGAACATTGAACAAGTGTAATTCACAAATGCATACCATTTAAACATTGATTGATTCAGTTTAGACAAAAAGGTATAGATTTGAATAAAGCATTGGGAAAAATATGAGTGAAGATGAATATTCTATATCGCGTTATGCACAATAGATATGCACAATACAATAGCTAGCCAGCCAAAGAATCAAGTTGCAATTCAGCTTCGGAGACTACTTAACTTTTTTTTATTAATGTTCTTCTGTCTAGAGTTACTTACTCACCTGCTTGCCTATTTGACCCGGCCAGTGAAATGGAAACAACGATTTTATAATGTAGTAGTGCAGTAGATCAATGATGATGCTCAAAGATCAGTGCCGCTTCCTTACTCCTTTTTTACCATAAATGTAGGTAGGTATGTGTGTATAAAGTGTAATCTTAACAATGATTATAAAAGCGAACAAAAAATGATTACTCTTGGCTTTTACAGAATATAGGTATAATCCCATTTTTGTAAATTAGCATCAAGCGTTTACTACATTACTTCTGTAATTGCAAGGCGTGATGTGTAGTGCTAGTGTATTTTTTATGTTGTATGTTAATAACCCAGTTGAAAACTATTTTGTGCTACTGACTGACAGAAAAGGCATTATTATCAATTTTATTTGCCGTGTTGTTTGTTTTCCTCTTTGATAACAAACGTTATCTCATTTCACTTTGTGTACAACATTTACATTTACTGATGATGGCTGTTGTGTATTTATTTCAAGAAACAACAATTACGCATATTATGTTACATGAACAAGATTTGGTTAGTAAGCTCTTGTTACCCCCGACCAATTTTGCCTCATCAAAAAAATGTTAGTTAAGTCTATAAAGCAATAGGCACTTGCCAACTATTTTTGTCATGTTTTGTTTGCTGACAGAAACTAAGTCAGCGAGGAAATGGGAAATTGAGCAGTTGTTACAACAGACAGACAATACATATTATGTTATATGGGATTTGTCTTGTGTTTTGCGAGATGAGCTAAGCTTTTCCGCTTGGACATTGGTGCACAATGAGATCAGAGCCCAAGAGGAAAGTTTTAAGTTGACAACCATAGGTTACTTATATAATGACAATGAAAGTGTAAGGGATTTCACGTAGCAGTAATAATATGTACTTAAAGATTTTCTTGATAATATATATACACCTGGCAAAGATGCACTTTTGTACGTATAGCTAAAACTAATTGATGAAAGCTTGAGCCAACAGGCAAGCATTAGATGAATGACGCTGCAAATCACTATTTTATAGACCATCTATGCCACAGTTCAGTCAAACCCCTGTCTAGTTCATTTCATTTATTATGACTGTTATCGCATCAGAATGATTTTTATATGATACGTATATTCATACGCATTCAAACATATTAGGAAGGTGTGTATGTATGTATGCAATTCAGTAAATAAATATGGATATAGAATCAAACTGACGTTTACTATTTGTCACTTTTAAAGGCATAGGCCAAGTTGCGTCAAGTTACACTTTAAAAGTTGTAGGAGATGCAAGTGGTGTGATGATGATCATGGCTAGAGATGTCTACTCGTAGGAAGTTTTTTACACTTGCATTATAACATGGATTACATATTCAAAGAATCACGTTCGCACATACCTAGATAACGTAATAGCCTTTTTTGTAAGGAGGAATCTTGTTTATCACGGGGGATAAACTGGTTTTCCACTCAAATTATTTACAACTTCCTTGCGGACATTGTAATGCACCAAAAAAGCGTGTGCACGTACGTAATAGATGTTATGTTGTTTATTGCACCTTTTT
This sequence comes from Orchesellides sinensis, assembly GCA_027744375.1. Lineage (NCBI taxonomy): Eukaryota > Metazoa > Arthropoda > Collembola > Entomobryomorpha > Orchesellidae > Orchesellides > Orchesellides sinensis. The sequence continues at coordinate 17,456 of JAHZNG010002047.1, read as the reverse complement.
TATTTATTAGGCATGCATGAGGGCAATATTAGTTTATGAAAGGAAGCAGAAAAAAGAGGCAAAGATCAGGAGTATTGTACCATTGTATAATAACAATGCTATGCACCACGTCTCCCTTATTTCATTTTGGAAGGGGATGATGGGAATGGAATTGTGTAACAATGCAAATATAGCCTCTTATTAAAATGATGAGATGTAACGCGCTGAGTGTGTCAAATAAACAATTTAGTCAGGACATTAGTGAATTATGTATGTGGCACAAAAATTAAAGTTTAAATTTTCACCCTCAAAAATATTTAGGAATTTGAACTGCATCTAAAGCTGAATATGATGTAAGCAACGTGCACCGTGCTTAAATTCATTCACTTTGAATCAGGTGCTTCTATTTAAAGTTTTACCATGGTTTTTTCTGTCTTGTTTGCATATTATTATGTAAATTAGTCTAAAATTTTCATATTCCTTAGTCGACTGGCACAAAGCAAATACTGATCGAAGAGCAAATAGCACATGCTGTGTTTCAATTCAAAGAATATTCATGACGCTGTATAAAAATACATTGCGATGGTCTGTTTTACAGTATATCTTCTTAGGAAATCTTTATTTATATGATTGTGATCATGACATGAAGATGGTTGTGTTTAATTATAATCACTATGATACATGATGACTGGATAGGTCGTGACCTTTTTTGAAATTAAGTCTTTCAATTCCTCTACTTTGTACTTGTGTACTGGCCTATCATCAAAAATTGAAAAAGTATGAAATCAGTTCTGTTTATAATAAGGATTCATATATATGTCGGTCTCTCCGTTGCAAAGTTATCTGTGAATAGCTGATTTATTCAATAGAAAATTATTAAAAGCAATCTAATAATAAGTATAGCAGCCGATCAAACTACTTTTATTGATTACTAGTGACTTTAATACACCCCAAGCAAACAATCAATTTGTCATAGATATTCGTTCTGGTGTTTCAGGCAACACTTTTGCCATCTCTCTTGCATTCAAAGGTTCATAGCAGATGGATCATCTTATGAATTGAAGATGATGATGACACTGCAGTCTAGAATTAAACACACACACACACACACACGATGGAATTCATGTATCAATTGTTGAATGCTAAAATGAAAATGAGAAGAAGAGAATGTAAAGCGGAATTATGGAGAGATATGAAGGTACTAAGACACAGTCGTCCTTGGCATGACAAACACAAATAAAGTACCCCTTTTATTACATGCACATACATTAGATTAAATAAAACAGCAGAAGAGTCCTAGTTTATGCAAACTACAGCCAGGCAGATGGGATGGTCAACTCAGTCATACGATAATATCGACAATACCGTTACCGTGCTTTTTTAACCATTAAAAAATCATATCATCAGCATTCATCATTACTACACGCTACCACCAGCGTCAGCACGATTTTCTATTAATTATTAATTGAGCCTACACCAATGAGAACAGTGAGAAGAAAGGAACCAGGAGAAAGTGTATTTTTCATGTATAGTAGAAGAATGTCTGATGAGATAATGCTAGCGGAATCGTTTCTTGTTGTTAGCACACTTGCTTATTATTTTGTTTGCTGATCCGATTGATTCGCGTGTGTGTAATAATATTTCATGTTGATAATACACTACATCCTATATAATCATCCCACTACTAGTGTTCAAAGAAGCTGAAAGTGTTTGGATTAGTCAGACACGGTATAGCACTTGCTTTTTGTGTTATCGTTTTGCTTAAAGGTTTTAACATTGGAACTAGAGATGTACCATTGTTAACGTTTTAAAAAGCGAAATTTATCTATAAAAAATTTCCTCATATTGTCAAAAGGTGTGAAAGGAGTTCATCAGATTTTTCAAAATGTCTTGGGTAGAAAATTTGCAGCAATTAAACACGTGTTTCAATTCGAGTGCTACATAGGTGCAGAAAGACAGATATTTGTAGGACGTGTGTAAACGTCTACCTTTATGCGATCAATATGCTGAATTTTGACTTAAACTTAGTTTAGTACGGATGCATTTGCATTTCCCCCTATGTAATGCATACATTTATCAAGTGAAGCGTGTCAATAAAACTTTGTTTTAACAAACATTTCATATGATCGAAGGAATGTTATCTAATGCAAAGCAGAGAACAGCAGACAGCAAACAAGGATTTTAGGCACTGTTATGTTTGATGTTTAGTTATTGCAATATGACCTTTTTATTTCCGCATGTCTCCTGAAATATAGACTGTAACTAAAATATATGGAGCGCTAAAAGATCTTACAAACGTGACGATGATTTAAAAAGATGCGAAATTTTATTTTTACAGCGTTGGGTTTATTAGCATGAAAACCACAAGTTCGCGTTAAATTTTGCAGAGATTTTAAGCCTAATTTTTATGGGAGACCCCGGCTTCCTCAGATTCCGATACTATTTACTACTAAATACTTGAGAACAAAATTGCCAACTCGTACATACGTACTCTAGAACGCTAGGAAAGAGATAGCATAACCGCATATTCACATTTCTTTAGGATCCTCTCATCATGCGAAATGTAAAGAGCAGTCGAGGATCCGGTGCCTGTTTGTGTATAAAGCAAAGGCATGCGGAAAATCCCATCCCAATATCATTCGTCACCGTGCAAATCCTCATTCTAGTCAAAAAGAGCATCACGCTTCCATTCACTTCCTGAAGAATACATGATGTAAATATGGTAGATTAGCATAACCAATTAATGTTTTCACACATAAAACACTGCAACTACAATTTTAATACAAATTACCACTGGGGGATGAATAGAAAAAGGACTGTTACTTTCCCGTAAAATGTATGTCAAAATCAGTTAAAACTTTTATGAAAATTTGACTAATAAGCGTGCAAAAATTTATGCCTTGTAGCATCATCCTTTGTAGAATCTCGCAGTATGAAATACATTCGTTCGGTCCTGTATAAAAAACGAAGCGATTCTTATACACACACTAGACATGAGAAATATTGAAAATATAAGGTATGGTATACTACTGTAAGGTATGTATATTTGGAAAGATGAGATAGTCGTCTAAATAAATATGGCATCTTTAACTTTTTCGATAATTTATGTGAAACATGTTAGGTGCAATGTACAGTAACAGCTCAATAACTCATGTGTCTGCATATATATGATGAACAAGAGAGAATTATATTGCCACTTGCTGTGCATAACAGGTGAGAGTAAAATGGCGCCTTGAGATTTGATGGTGATCAACATTTATGTGGTACATAAGCAGATAAACCGCAAAAAGCGATGTATAAATATGTGGTAAATTGAATAGGAAAGCCGACGTCTCGTACCAAAAAGGGTTGAATGAAGTACCAGAGTTCTTGATTTTTAAAATTACCGAATTTTCTCCATATTTCTTTAAATGTTAACCAATGCAGGTAAATAGTATTTGAGAGGCCCCCGAGGAATTTCTAGCAGGTCTACTAGAGTCTAGGCATATACCTGCAAAAAAATTATACCTGGCATTTGATCGTTGTATTTATGAGGAATTATTTAAAAGCCTTGTTATTTGAAACTTGTCGGATAGACGCGGATAGATGGACAAACAGTGCCAAATGACTATGCGAGCAGTCTTATTCAGTGCATAAAATAATATATTATTATGATCCAAAAAGGAAGAAAAGGAAAGGGAATTTTGGACGAAGAAGGAAGGAGAGGTTTAGCAGGTTAAAATTTTAGACACAAAAAATTGAGCCGCGGTTAAGGAAGCTATGTATTTTCATCACACCTTTCAAGTGCGATACACATCGATCGACATGACAGCTGCTGGTTGGTAATTATGTGAGTATTGTTGCGATGCATCAATCATCAATGAATAACAAGTGGCTCATAAAGCTTAAAGCATAATATGTTTATCTTATTTTGATGCTTCATTTTATTTCTCTATTCTACAATATTATCTATGTTCGTTCATTTTGTGTACTACTTGTAAGTCTACGTCTCAAACACTATCATTTGCATTTCCGATTCAGCAGCTTTAAGGTATCTATTTAATTAGGTATATAGAGAGGGCTATTCGCATCTTAATCGATCTACTTATCATGAAGACAGTAAATATTAAGACTGTTCCGTATGGCTAGCTTGAAAGATACGTGGTATTATTAAAGTGATTGTTGTATCAGTTTTTATTTCCGTAAAGATTAGCTTAGCAATAAAGACCATTTTTGCATTCATAAAACCTGAGCATATTAAGTAGTTTAGCACAATGGTGCATTCTCAGAGCGTTGCAATAGTCGGAATAAATTTATTTACGATAATGAATGCTACTATTAAATTGATGTATTAATATTCTTTCTATCTCTACCTCTAAAACAACGAAAATTACAACTATCAACTAATTAAACCGTATTTTGTTATAATGCGTTATTTCATCAAACAGTTGCAGAGTATTTTTCAACCACAGAATATTTTTTCCGACAGCGATGGGCAAAAAGACGACAATTTTGAATGTCTTGCTAACTTGTCCCTCGTATTAATGTCCTATAAGACCTACATTTCGATCGAAAATGATATGATGATATGCACAGATTACTTATGATATGACAGTGAGGATGACGAAGATGATTTTCGTCAACAAAAAACACGATTTCACGCGATTTTGCTGTTGTCATTACGCTCCTGTTTTATCCTACTGATACGGTCTTCCAAACTGCAAGGGAAGATGCCTAATTTGATTGCATCTGCTCACGACTCACGTAGGTCTTGATGAAGATGATGAGAACAGAAAAACAGAGCTGTAGGACACTATGAGTTTTACTTTGGGAATAGTGGAATCTTGACTTACACATGAACTTGGCGTTATTCTGCAATTCCACAACTGGCATCGTTCGCGTTCATGTGAGATATTGAGATTTTAAATGCAAAGCATGTCATTATCTATTAGTTTGACTCCTGCTGTCGCAACAGGCATTTCACGTGTTTGAAATTTTACATGGGAAAAATTAAAAATACAAAAAACAATGTTTTTCAGGTTTAGCAATTTTTATAAAACGTATGCATATAAATGCATATTTTTTTTCTAGGCATATATTAATCATAATGTTATTTTATTTAGCTGAGCAAGCATGTGCAACAACGCTATGAATGAAGACACTGCGTCATTAGATATGTGATAATGATATCAGCCTACTCTATTCAATGTGTGTTGTCAGTTTCATTCAAGGGAATTGAAACGTAGGTATACATTACATATATTTAAAACCGACATTAGCTTGAGCTTTGCGCATCAGTATTTTAAAGTGCTTAACTTATTTTTTTCTTGTCTACATTCATTTTTACAACGCTTATCTAAAACACCACCTCTCTTGTCCTTTAGAAGATTTCGGCCTTAAAATACGCATTTCATCATGCTTAGGCAAAGTAGTACTTAATTCATAACCTTACACATCGTTAATGACCCAATTCTTTCGAATGTACCTAAATAAATGGGGACTTTTTATAAGAAATTGAGGGAAAAGAGATTTAATTTATTTAGTAAAAAGTATCAAAAAATTATAGCTACATTTGTATACGTTTGATGATGATATGGTCAATTACACGACAGCACGACAAGCTTCTTTTTTTATCATTAGACAAGGAAGGATGCGTATGAATGTGTGGAATTTTTAAAGGTCAAGTTCAGCCTACTCTGCCTTGCCTACTACATTCTCCACTGACGGGTAGGATGTTCTCTCCCGCTGTTAATCAATGCTTGCTATCGTGAATCCGCCCAAAGAGGCAAAAAATGTCAGATTTTACATGAGGTCAGCTCTAACGCTGCCAACAACAGTAGCAGTTAATATTTCAACAAATCAGCAAACGATCTTGTATACAAAATAGCGACCTTTTTCGTTACAAGTCATAATTTATGTCCCTCAGTGCGTATTGATTATGTTCGCATCATTTGAGCAAAGGCATCGTGTGTGTACCACTGTCGAAATGGTACTTGTCATGATTATGGTTAATGATTTCATCTTTTTTTTACTACGTACTTCACGTAATTCCTTTTGATTTGAACTAATATGTAGCAACTTAGGTATGCATTCTAACAGGGCAATATACGCATTTAGTTTGGAAACTTGAGAACAAACCAAGTTTTGGTAGAGCATTAAATTAACAATGTATGTAAATATTTTGATTGTGCGATTTACCTTGATGTGGTTAAAGACTTGCTCTTGTTTCACCATTTGTAATTTTTATAATCCCATCAACTTTTCGTAGTTATTGTAAATAAAGTATACTGCAGAGGATGCTAAAATAATATGATGGAACATTAGAGAGAAGCAATAAAAGTAGATGATGTAATATGGGCCCTTTACAGAAATGAACACATACTTATTTTTCATAGTTTTTATAATATTTTGATAGAAAAACATAAATAACAGGCTACTTTTCTGGTCCTTACTTTTACCTATAATGATATGATAAAGGTACCTTTATAGCACATCTCTAATAGTTGGACATTTGATTTTTTTAGTAAATATACAAAAACCATTATTAAGAAAGAGGAGATGCAAGTGATCCCGCATTATCATTGTCAACTATAAATAGGTTTAATAAAACATGAGATGACTGCCAGATTGCAACTAGCATATTATCATTATCTGCCCTTAACATCTTTCTTGGTCATTTTTCGTCATTATTATTATTTTGTTGTAATTATACTAAAAAGACTCTTAAAATATGATAAAAGATGGGAAGATAATGGTTGATATAAAAAGCTTATGAAGAACAGAGTAGGTACTTAAGTGTGCATATGGTTTTTTATTAACTAAAAGTTGTGAACTTATGCAAGGCATTACAATTATAAATTCCTCGACTATACACAAATCGTGCTGTAATTAGCAATAAAAGGGAAGCCGAGATATGAGTCTCAGCACCATGAATGATTTTGATTTCTTTCACATTCAAATTTTTTTTCTGACTGCATATATTATCCTACAACTTCAATTTCAATATCGTCTTTTTTTATTCCGCAAGTTGACTAAACTCAACTAAACATACCTACTTTTGTTTGAACACTTATTGCGAGATTTTTGCTGACTTTTCCAAACTTGGCAAATGAAAACAGCATAGTTTGAGTTGACTCACAGAGTAAGCACTTTATGAATGAAGTGTTATTATAACCCGAATATTATGTGCAACCTCTCTAACTTACTTATTCGTTCTCTTCAGCGAATCTTAACTGTTCCCCTTAAATTTTTCAATGATAATATGATTGTGCAAATTATGGATGATTGCCCTTTTGTCCTTTTCATTTTATTAGTACATATAGTCATCCTAATGATATCAAATGCTCAAATTTTCAAGAACGCTGTCCTATGTACTTATTTTATGCACATATGCAAAACTTTAATGTTTTCATAGGATTTCACAAGCAATATAAAAAGACCTGCAGGATATTAAGCATTGGAAAACAGCCTTTAAATTTTGAACCACAAAAAAACAAGATAACTTGGCTAATATGCTTTAGCTTCGTCTTAATTTAGAATTATGATCCATGCAACAGCCTTTAAAACAAAAATGAGTTAACACTAATTACTACCAGCAACAATCAATAAAACTAAGAAAATTGGTCGAGATTCACTGTANTGATCCATGCAACAGCCTTTAAAACAAAAATGAGTTAACACTAATTACTACCAGCAACAATCAATAAAACTAAGAAAATTGGTCGAGATTCACTGTATAAAATATATGTCATTTGACTAGACGTCTACTTGTCGCGCATCGTTGTAATAAATCTTTTATACACGAGAATTCTATTAACTGTACGTAAGGCATGCACTGCCGTATTTGACAAAAAACTTGCGACAGATTAAGTATTCAAAAAATGAGTTGTCGCTCGCTTATCGCCATGTCCCTTTGATTACGGCAAAAAGATTCGTGACGACGGAGAAGAAGAGGCTTTTCGTGTTTTTTGGCATTGTACGTTCATTCACTGCTCCTTTTCCTATTTTTTACTAGCCTGACACTAATGCATTTGTGAACTGAATGTCTGAGAGAGAAAATCATGACAGAAAAAGTAAATAGGATGAGAGGTCTAAATTGTTGAACGTAGTAAAATTATGTGTGACAATAGGACAAGTGCATTTGCATTTGTGCGTATGCCAACAAGAGTTCAATCTATAAAAAATCCATTAACTCATTCAAGATTATGATAGCTCAAGCAAAGCTACGACGCTTGTGTGACAATAGGACAAGTGCATTTGCATTTGTGCGTATGCCAACAAGAGTTCAATCTATAAAAAATCCATTAACTCATTCAAGATTATGATAGCTCAAGCAAAGCTATGACGCTGTAAGTGGTTCCCTTACACACACATCTACTATGTCCCTTATTGCATTCCTTCATTGTTCTCAACTCATTCTTAGAAGAAATTAAAAGGGTACATAATGACATAGACAGTTTATTAGTTTATTATACGCAGCATGCACATACATACATCATGCGACACATTATGCAGTTAAGAGATGAGCTCTCTTCCGACAAGACATTTGTCACAGAAAGATAAAAGAGGAGGTTGCAAATAACTTCTTTCTTTTAATGTATGTGCATACATTAGGGAACTAAGGATGGTTACGAAAATCATTTTTGTTTTTTAATTGCGTAGAGCGGTTGCCGCCGCCAAACAATCAATACGTCATCCCATTATTACATGAATGTGAGAATGCATAAAAATGCATCCTCATTATCCTCATTATTATTTGAAAAATTGGTTTATGAAACTAAAAGTCAACGGGTCTTTATCATTTGATTTTTGATGAGACATGTGAAATTCGCTCATTTTGACGTGTTCAATAAATACCAAGTTTTGAAAACCGAATTAACATAATTGTTGACGTGAATGGGTGCAGCCTTTGATGTATTTTACGTTTTTTTTGGCGATGTTATTAATATCATATTTTTCTGGCTCTGACTTAGGCATTGTTACAAGCTTGTATACCACTAACAAAAATCAATCGGTCGTATGTTTTCTACACTTTTGTTCTTTAAAATGGATTTTCATTATGATTCTGACAACTCTACGTTTTGTATTTTTGGTACTATTGACACACAGGAAGGGTTGTCATTTGTCATGACATTATAAAGCAACCGCAGAAAAACATTATGATGCTCATCAAACACAATAAAAAGATGCTCCTTTTTCGGATGGATTCGTTGAGTTAATTCATTCAAGAATATGTAAAACAGGCAATACTAATATGCTAAGTATGTTCGTTTCGTAACCACATTATTTTAATTTCCTTCGTGGTACCTACAACCCATGGTTCACTTATGGAATTTTTACTATTGATGAATTATCCATTCAGAATATGCTTGGTGACCATTTAGTTTATATTTTTGTTGCCAAAATTGACGCAAATTAGCTGTACGAGCATGGTATCATTAATGATGATCGTTTACACGTTATGATATTGTTCTCATAAGATGATGCTCCTTAGTCTGCTTATCAAAAATAGTAATCAAGAATAAAATAATACTTGCCTGATTTCGGTTGGGACCAATTAAAGTTTTCTTGGCTTTAATTCATGGTTGAAATTTTTCTACTCATAAGTGAATTTCCCTTTTTTGATATGGCATATCGCAAGCGCACGTTCTAGCAATGAAATTGTCGTAAAAAATAAAGCTTGGAAAGTCAAAGAATTTTGTCGTGCTTGCAATGACAGAAAGGTTACAGCAGGCTTGGCTCCGTTACAATGGCGCATGTAACTCTTTTAGTTATTGCTTGTAACTCATGTATTGTAATTGCTGGTGTCTCGCAGGGTTTTATTCCTGATTTGCAATGAACCGCGTTAAAAGACTGCATAATATTAGTTTAGTTGGCAAGCAAACTTCAAGGAACTTTACAATTATGACAATTTACATCAGTTCACAGTGACGATGCGAAATTTTGATGAAATATATGCTAATGTAAATATTATTAAAAATACTAGCGAAGTACAAAATAGCTACATATGCAAATATTACCACGGTTTCGTTCGGCATCACGATTCTGTATTTTGGAGTTCCTAACGGTAAATTTTAACAACTAGGAACTTTCCGAATCACAATATACCGAAATTCATCTAAAAAAAGACGACAAACAGTTTTAAAGTGCATTTACAAGTGAACAGAAATTTTAAGTAACATCATTTTTGCATACGACATTTGAAATAAACTTTTCAATTGAATCGTACACATTTTCAATTTTATACTAAATCCTTGCCTAATTTGTGTTTACACATAGGTTTTGCGTGATCTGATGAATATGTCTAGCACGTGATGTGTTTCCAGCTAACAACATTCGTCGTCAACCCAAGGAGCTCTTAATAAGAGAGAGTACGGGATACACTTTAAAACCATCGGGATTCTTTCATTTTCATTTCAAGATGACGGCCAAGAATCGTTGTCTTTTCCATCTGGTCACATGGACATCCGTGGCCACCTTAATAATACTAGGTGAGACTAAATGTTAATCAGCTCTCTTTCTCTCTTTTACTATTTCAACAACGAATTTATTATCTGTTTTGCATTAATTTTTTATGTGAAAGGTATTTTTATTTTTCATTTTGTGTGCTAAAAATTGAAACAATTGCCCATGGATATAGCAATCTGCGTGCATATTAAGAAATATTTTTGTTTACGTTTAATTCCTCAATCAAGACCAAAAGATGTTTACATTTTGAAACAAGCATACAAACCGCAAAAAAATATGCACCTAAACTATAATCGCGACATTGATTCGTTCATCTCACAGTATTTTTGCTAATTGCCTGTCGATATGATGACAAATAATATGCATAAAATGTCAGTAATTAGCAGTACAAAACAGCAAGGGAGATAATATTTACTGTGAAGGAGTGCCTTGTGGTCACAAAAGTATTTGATAAAAAACATTGACAAGCTATTGCATTTTATCAGTGTTTCACGTAGAGTTCAGTGTTAAACGATGTGTCTAATGATGACGATTGGATTCATTTGATGCTTGCGTGTTCGTCGTATGATTTTATTCCGTGCATGCGATGGTGAGACATAATATTCATGCATGCATTCCATAATTATCATAAATGTATAAAATAATCGACTAATCAAGTAACTTATAATGCAATCATGTTTTTATCGCATGCCTATATGATCACTAATGAGATAGAAAAAATCATAATTACAAAACCACTAGTTAATTTTTTACATAAAAATGTACACAGATTTTATACAAATCCGCAAGATTTTATATATTTTACATAGCAAAACGATGAATTATGAATTTATAACGGTATTTTACGCTATATCTCGCAAACGATCATGTACACGATGTAGACAGAAATTGCAATCCGTTGCAATTACACCCTAACAATTTTCGCTGGAAGCGAAGAGAGTTTTGATTAGATGTGAAGTTCCAATTACTTTTATTTGAAGGCAGTCATCATATATCTTATACCATGATTTGGGTCAGCCGACAAAAAAATTAGGAGCAAAAAGATGAGTGGAAGATGCAACTCTCTTAAACGAACAAATTTGACAATTTAATCGCGATTTGAAGTAATTGCTTGTAATTATATAACAAGGCAAATACCAGAAATTATACGCTTTTTTATCGATCGAATATGAAATTGGTTATTAAAAAGCAATTATCGCGAAATGAATTAATGTCCTACAAATTTAGTTTAATCTATTGTGACTGCTCCAAAAATTAAATATGATTGCTTTAATGATACGCTAATAATCATACATACACACCTACTTCAGCCGGGGGTCTAGGTTTTCACTTCTACACAAAAGGACGTGGTATACGGCTGTTCAGCTCACCGTCATCATCATTAGGAAATGGGAACATGACAAACTTACCATCATCCCAACAGTTTGTTCCAGTAACAGAAATCCCATTGTTGTCCTACCCAAACATTACAATTAATGAGCTACCAGTAGAAAATCCTCATGTGAAGCTGACAAACAAAGATGGAAGCAAACGAGCACCAACGGACGGATATGTTGCTGATATATCTGTCAACAACATTTACAAACGGTTTGGAAAGTATTCTTATCAGCAACCCATTAAACTACTTGGGCTAAAGATGCCTGAAACGACAATGCAACCGTATCATCGTAATCGGACGTATGATAGAGACAGCTCAGACCTGGAAAATGAGATTGTTCATCGACAAATCACAACATCACCTCCATTATCATCAAACACAAGTTTCCAATCTGAGAAGTTACGTATGTGATTGAAAACCTATATAAATTGAAAATTAGTCAAGTAATGAAATCACAGCAAGAATTGATGCACAGCTAGCTGAGCGCTCTGAGCAAAATGCACTCACTCTCTTCGCTATTTTACCTCACTTACAAAAAATGCGCTGTAAATAAGGCGTAAATGCCTACTCACTATTCAGATTTTGTGGTTGCACCATCACCGTGATGACAAAAAATTAAAGCTCATGTTATGTTGTCCCAAAAATAAAACTACTCTGCAAGAGTCGATGCAATTTTTCAATCAATAATCGCTGATCACTGATGCACTTGCACTGCAGAATTGCAGATAATGCAAGGAATGCAGAATAGAAGAAAAACGCACATTTTGCAACAAGCCACCCACCTAGTGCCTACAAATCAGAAATGCACCAGATCACTCACCTGCAACTGCAATTTTTAATTTATGCAATATTATAACCAACTGTTATATACCACCGACAACTCTATTATATGCAGTAGTAAAAAAACAGCTATTTTTATGTAGTAAAAAATTGGAATACACATATTGAAAAACACAATGATCTTGATCAGGATGATTGACTAACGAACAAACAGTCGACGAGGTTTGAAAGCTCAAGTCGGCATGAAATGCTTTTATTGCATAACAATCAACAATACCGAAAATGTAACAGATCCCAATCGTAACAGTATTATACTTCTACTGATTTTGCACATTATGCCATTTATTTGCTTAATATATAATCTAATTATGCTTATCAATCTTTGGCCAGTTTGGTAAACGGAGAGAAATTTAGTTTAATCAAATTTGTACCAGCTTTAAGCAAAATTTTAGACATTTATTGTACATAACGGTTCCTATTTAGCCTAACTGCCTCTTGATTTTAATGGATTAGACAGCATAGGAATTTTGATTGAGTTAAACTTTACTTTTATTAAACTTTTGAATTAGCAATAACGAAAAGTGCAATAGAATCGTAACAGAGATCGATACCTCATAGTGACGAAGTATTAGTCAATTTAAATTTTTTACATAAACGGCAAACACGCAACAATATATTTGGATCAGCAACTACGATGGACTTTTATTCAATTGCTTTATTGCCATCACCCTCCTATTCAACTAAGGGGAATATTAAATGAATTTCGAAGTAAGACAAAATATATGGACGTAATCAAACATCACTGACGTGCAACTCGACTCGACATGGATCAGAAAGAATGACTCTTCAACGTCATCATGAAATTAATGACATCAGAAACTCAGGTAGTTCAAAATGATACCCCCGAATGTAGAGTTACTTTATAATATATATTATGCATATATTATGTATGTGCAAAATATTCATAGTATAATATTATGCAAAGTAGCCTTCCAACCGTCAGGTTACGGAAGGATGACTGTAAGTCAATCAAAAAGTGATCAATTTGATACTGATGCGTTTATAGGATGTTTTATCATTCACCTGTTCTAACTTATACATTTCAAACTAAATGCATTTTCTTTTGATTGCACATCCTTACAAGTTTTACTTTCGCCATCACATTTTTTCTTGCTTGCAAACATTAGAAGACCCAAATCGAATGGGTCATCGTCATCATCCTCTTTATTTTTATCAGTTGTTAGCATCACTGTAGGGTTGTCGTTCCGTCGTTGTAAGACAGATTCAATTTGTCCGATAGCGATCTCAATCAATCAGGCTGACAGACGAACAAGCCAAATTAACTCGGTCAGCAGCAGCCGGTGTGCAAAATATATTTTTAAGCAAGCGACCGGGTCCTGCAGCAAATACGCAACGAAATTGTAGAGACCTTTTCAGCACAATATTTTCTAAATTCAGACAAAATTACAAATTGCGATATAATCATGCAACATACAAACAATCACAGGCAATTCAACAGACTTATATTTACAATAGAAGACGACTTGTTTGACCAAACGATGTTTTTAAACGAATGTATTATTATCACATTATCACCTAGATCCCAGTGCAAACATCACAAGGGTGCAATAAAAATTTTGAAGCTTGAAAAGTAAATGCGTCAACAACTAAGTTTTTTACCCTTTCAATATTTTTAATGATCTTGAGATATTATTATGTATGAAATATGCACTGTTGCAATATATTTGCTCAAAATCGATTATACACACGAACCGCCACTGATAATCAATAATCGTATCTACAGTAGAATCTTTTTTATTGTACGATACTATGATCAATATCAATTCATGTATATAAAATAAAATATACAATACAAATATAGAGCATCCCGTTTTTTCTTCTCGAGTGAACAATCACGACTTTTCACTTTAACGCCAAAAAACTAAGTCGTTTAGCAATTTCGCTTCCTTATTATCAAAAATGAAGAACATCAATTTGCAATTCACCTTTTGTGTTTGCACATCACTGTGCAAATATAAAAAATTTCCCAATTTTTACGAATATTGTCATATAATGGCAGTGTCGTAATAAAAGCAATCGAAAAATAATAAAAATATGTACCAACTTTACAAAACAAAATTCTTATGGATTGGTGGGCTAGCAATAACAAATCTGAACTTAAAAATCGGTGTAATTCATGCATGACACCCGCTGCACAAAGCAAACTGAGATTTATGCAATATCGCTTGCATGAATTGTTTTAACAATAAATGGATGATCTATTTAATATCAAAATTAGTGCAACTGCAATTCAACTTAACTGCCACGTGGGTGGCAACTTCTTGTACGCTTAAAATGATTATGGGTCAATACAGAATTTTTTACATTCCAGTTATTGTTTTTATTAGAGTAAAAAATTAGTGATTGTACGATAAATGTTTTCTAATGAACTAACACAATTTGCCTAAAATGTAATTGACAATGACCACCTCTGTCGTCCACCACCCTTCAGCCCTTTCGGCTGTTTAATGCAGCTAATTCAACCCATGTTTCAACACCAGCACATCTTTCATTTTATGCATATTTCTTCACCCATTTCTTCTCATAATAGTATAAATAAATTAGAAATAGATAAATCAATAGCTTACGTAAGATGTTCGAGGGTATCTAAAACTCTTCTGAATAAACAATAATCTTCTTATTCTTGTTTCTTTATTGCACATGATATGTCATTTTCCTAACTTCATTTACTTACTATGTCACCATAATTTTACCACTCTTCTGACAGCTCAAGTAATTCCATGTTATCATGCACCAAATAATTCCGAACCTATAGCATAGAGATGAATCATTTACTATTGCTTTCGAAGTTAATGTTATTGTAATATTTCTGCAGGACTGGGCTGGGTTTCAAGTGGAGTTGAAGCAACTGGAGAGGTCCGCTCACCTCCATCATACGTCCAGTCTCGCCCTGTGTATAGCAAACCTGCTCCAAAGCTGCCCAAGCTGTTATTCAAACCCCCAACTCCAAAAGAAAATGAAATTAATGGCCAGTCAGGAGCAACAGGTGGGTCCAGTGATCCTAACCTTGTTACGCAGACAGTTTATGGGTTCCTTGATTTTGTCACAACCATTGGAAACACGGTTATGGTGTTTACACCTCAGACCAAGAAAGGTAAGTATTTGCTAATTGGACCTTCACATTCATACATTCTTCAAAATTCGACTCTACAAGGAATTCATTTCATTTTCTTTATTAATGCAAACATATTTTTAATTCATCTGTGAAAATCAGTGGAGAATGTGAAGCCAAGTGCTACATCGGAGACGGTGATTCAAGCAACCAATGTACCATCCCCAAGCAAATCCTCGAAAACTGTTATTTCAGCCTCATCCATTGTCCTTCCCTCACCATCGGCCAACGAGCGCAAAGGGAAAGCGTTGCAATTCGAGGACGCTGCCAGTGGCCCTTCAAGTCTAATAGAAGCCTCAGAATATGAACCTCAAGTGTTTGCTACGTCATTCTCATCATCATCCTCAAGTTCAGACTCCGACGATACAACAACCTCAGAATCTCGTGTTTTCTCTTCGGCTGTTCCGTCATCATCCCCAACCAAGAATCAGCCATAACAGGTCCATTTTGCCTCCCCATTTGTCCAGGTTTCTTTCTCGCTGTCCTATCTCTATTCTTATCACTATTTCCAATACATCTGCATTCTGCACCGTATAAAACATTGAAAATTTCCATTTCCTGTTTTCCAAGCCACTCTTACATTAACTATGTACTTTGGTCCAATACTGTATAATAATATAACGTAAAACCTTTCTAAACTTTTTGTGATTAATTTCAATTTTTCAGGTTCGAAGTGAAGTAAACGTCGTGGCAGCAACGGAAGAGCTTCAGTCCCCAGAGCTGGTTGTAGTCACACCGACCGTGACAGCAAGTAAAGTATTTCCTTCTTCTAAAGGTTTCACATTGAAATTGTCTCAAAGATCCCCACCCGTACTTGTCTCCCCTGTATCATCCCCTCTTGTGGTAACTGCTGAAAAAGTTTTCCACCCTCCTCCCCCACCACCTAAACCTTCTGCATCTCCAAAACCAATTCAAGACTCAAATAAACAACAGGAGGGAGGGGAGGAGCCTACGGGTTTGATTAGCCAGACTTTCAACACTCAAGTTGAAAATGGTGTGACGACGGTTCATGAGACCAAGATTCTAGGAACTTACATTGGTTCACAATATGCACGTGTATTTGAGTCCAGTTCTTCCATTTTGCCTGTGTCACCTACTGCCCAAGTTATTATCACACCCTCCAAACCACCTGCACCTGCCTCCTCCACTGCTTTCAGCACCCCTTCGGCACAGTCGTCTGTCCGCACAGAAGAGTCTGCGGTGACGAACGGAGACAACTATGAACAAACTAGTGGTGAGGTGTACAGTGAAGATGATGCTCATGATCATGATAATACTAATTATCATTATGACGCCTACTCACACGACTCACAGCAAGAGCAGCGCTTGCAATGTAAGCTAGTTGCACTAATTTTTAACCAAAATTCACAGGATTTAATGTGTAAACTCAAATTTTCCTGATGAATGCATCTATATGCTTGAAGATGCTTTTTTTGGACACTGCCTCTGTGCCAAAAACTAAGGCTAACTTATTAAATTCTTATTGCAATAGCGCTTTCTCAGCTTTGCACTTTATTGTTGAACATTATACGTTATTTAATTAAATACGCCAATGTATGTATTTGCCTTATTTATCTATTTATGATCCAATTTACTAGCTAATGAATACAACGATGAGCAAAATAAGGACCCTAAAGGTGACTCAACATCGGCAGTTGAACCTACACCAACTGCATCTGA
>JAHZNG010002046.1:0-12380 GCA_027744375.1 Orchesellides sinensis | reverse complement strand
TTGAAACGCTTATGTATACAAAACAGTTCAGTTTTTTTTAAATGTACAAAAGCCTGGCTTATTGTGTTTTGTCTTTTCAACATGGAAATTCCCTACTAACCTTCCAGTAACGATATGCTATAACTTAAGCATCATTTATAACGGATCTATTACATACACATATATACTTACCTATTTGTATTTATCTGCATCCTACTATTATAAACCAAACGTTTTTAGTTGACATTATATAGCTACTACGGGTACTACTTAGATGAATACCTACTGCAAGTTGTGTAAAATACATTTGTCTGAAGGTTAAATAGATGATTTGCTTTTTATTATGATATTGTATTAGATACTATTTCTCTTTATAATGGTAAATGAATTATACACGTAATGTTTACGAGATTGATAGGATGTATAACTTGTTATGGGTATTCATTTGGGATAACATGTTATCTTTGTATTGTTGATAGTTTTTTCATGTGCTAAACTGACACGAGAAATCTTCACTTCCACACATCCAGCTGCTATTACACACTTAAGAGAACCATTCCTTTGGTGATGAATTTTAATTAGATTTCCTCAACTTATCTAGCTTCAAGTAATGATATGCATAAAGTAATAGATGAAAATAAAATGGATCATATCTTGAATGGCAACAAGCTTGAAAGCGTATTTTATTTGCATTACCTTACGGATATGTGGTGGTTGGCATGCAACTTTTTATATCCAAAACCTGCATATATTATTTGACTTCCTCTGGGCCACCGTGTCGTTTGCTATCTTAACTTTTACTTCAATTGTCTGATTGAAGTCAATCGAGAAAGCAAATGTTATGTACTAACCTCATTATTTTGTTCCCTATTACCGTGTTAATCTTAATTTTTATTGTGTAAACAATAAATTACACGAGTAAAGGCTTGAATGTAATTAAAATGAAACAGTGACCACCTTTGAGACTGGTCCTCGTTTAGAGATAAAAAACAAAGCAGTAGAACATGCCTATAGCTTGTGTGCCTCTTCCAGTTTTAGCATCATAGAATTGGTGATGCAGAAAGTAGTGGTGATAATTGGTAAATCAGACATTGAAGTTTTGTTGCATGTGAAGTCACGCAGATGTCCTCATCACTTTTTCAGTGTTGTACGATCTCTGAAGTTACCTCCATTCGTTTTGGTCGGCTGACGGTAACATGACTACCGAAAGGTTCCATGTACAAGTTGAATGTAAATAGTGAGTCAACAGAGCGAATAATTTTTGCATGAACGTGAAGCAAAAAAATAACCAGAAGGAGTGGCAGTAGGACGAGGTCTCTATGTGGTTCATACGTAAGCACAAACGGATGACCTTATGTATGTAGGTAGATGTATATATGGCGATGCGTTCCAATTAGTGGAAATTGTTGAGGTGTTAGTTTGCTCTGGTGCAAATGGCCAACCGCTTCCGCTCCTTTTGAACTCCAGCGTAGCGTGATATCACAGCACAAACTGTACGTTTAAAAAAGTGGCATGATAAATGATAATAGAGGTAGAGTATGCATTCGGGTATCTTGAGAAATGAAAAAAGACATTGCTTACGTCAACACGTTCATAAATACAACATTCGCTTGTGTGATATGTAGTTCATCCATCCATGTATAAAACCAATTGGAGATCATACTTTTTCTTTCAGAATTCTGTATTCAATGTACAATGCTAAATTTGCGAGGAAATTTTAAACCCGAAAGATTTTCCAATATTTTAAAAATATGGAGTTTAAAATCGAATTATGATAAATTATGCTTTTATCAACAGTTTAAAACTGTTTTCATACCGTTGTTGCACTTTCTGGTATAATACTATATTTTTCCGTTTGGCTTATATGATTTTACTTTAAAATTGTCACTCTACACGTCATACTTCATATCTGTCGGCACTCTACACCTTTTTTTCTCGCATTCAATAAGGTGAATAATTACGTTAAGAATGTACTCATATTTCGCTTTTTACCATTAAGCTGCATTGACTCACCGGGGATTGAGACAAGTCATGCCTTGAAACTCATCTTAGTACGTTACGCCGCAAAATCAAAACTTCGTAAACCGATCAAGGCCATCCCTTTGAGCATTATCCACCACCGTTTATCCTTGTAATGAGTGAGCAATCAGAGGAAAATTGTTGCAGTTAACTTAAAAGTGGAAAATACTACATATTTTGTGGTGAAGTGTTCAAATGTTATTTGAGACAACTAAGTATGTGTATGTATATACATTTCCACAGCATTATGTTAGTTTACTTAAACATCATCCTACCTGATAAAAAATTGTTGTGGTTAGATCTGCCTTCTGTTGTCTTTTTAAATTGCACCCGAGTATTTCTGAGTGCGTCGAAGGTATCAAAACTGAGCTGTTGTATATATCACGTCATAAAATTGTAATCGCGCAAACTACTGTAGCTTCTCTTTTTTTTCTTTTTTTCCTCACAATCAATACACACAACCCCGTCATCACCACCATTTTTTGTTGGTTTACTTAAGTAATAATCATTTCATCATTCTGATAAAGTCACGGGTTGAGGCATGTCTCAAGAGATTCTATTCCTACCATTTCCTCGTATTTTTACAACCACCACAACCTGTTTCCTGCGCGATGAAACGAGTGTTTTTGATAATAACGTATGTGTTGAAATAGTCTGAGATGAGAATTGTTAGTTCGATTTCAATGCTTAAACCTGAAATTTCAACAAAACGAAACACTCCTGGATACTGGGCATAAGCAAAAGGAAAATGAATACATGTAAAAATGTAAATCTTGGCTTCAATGTGATCATTGCTTAGAGTTTAATATATTTACACGGAAGGTATTAAAAACGCTTATCACTTTCATAATCCTAACTACAGATACGTTTTCATGTAAGAGCTTCTGCTTCCGTAAAACTAGAATTGTTCTTAATAATTAAAGCAGCACGCGACTTCTCCAGTGTTTTTAAAAACTAATTTGTCATTAGTAAAATTCCAGCTTTTCATATTGGAATCGGGTTTGTCACTTTGTCACTTCCATGCATACATGGCAATTTTCGTCCTTTCATGTAACTCAAACTTAGGTAATTGAGCCAGATACCGTTGTGCATCATGTGCAGATCTATATCCATGTCAGAAAGCGAAACGTTATTCTTTAAAACCTGTACATGTAATATGTTCAGCGATATATTTATATCAGTAACGAGTGCGTATATTTTCTTCGTGTTGATTTACATTCAGCTGAATTTTACTTCAATTCTCTTCAACTAACTAACAATGCTTCTTACTTTACGACTGGTTGGTTTGGTAAGTTATCCATCAGTTTTCAAGATCTCCATTTCCATCGTAGTTATTATACAATTGCATAATATTTGTAAAACACACCGAGGCATATAATTCCATCATTTTGAATAAGACTAGAAAACTACGTAAGCAAACTAAAAAGGTACAAGTCAAAACAATCCAAGCAAATCATGCAGCAATAATAAGAAAAAAACAACGTGTCATAAAACAAGAAACTGAAAACAAAGCTGTGATATCATGTAACAAATCTNTAATTCCATCATTTTGAATAAGACTAGAAAACTACGTAAACAAACTAAAAAGGTACAAGTCAAAACAATCCAAGCAAATCATGCAGCAATAATAAGAAAAAAACAACGTGTCATAAAACAAGAAACTGAAAACAAAGCTGTGATATCATGTAACAAATCTGTGTGAGTTGGTACTTTCAACGACATTGATCTAAAAACTTCCTTACTGTCACACTGTTACAGAAAGTAGTAGCAGATAAGTGGTCGGAAAACAAAAATGGTGCATAGCTTTATAAACAAAGAGGCAGCCCAGTTGTCACTGTTGCTTATGAAAAGTAATTATCCGAGAAAAGTAGTAAAGTGATCCTCTTTATGGCACCCTGAAATGCAACTGACTTGTACATACATTTTCTAACGAAAACAGTTATTTCAAACCTTATCAGTAATACTATGTGAGTATTCGTATATGACTTTGCTGTACTTACCATTACATCAACAAATTTACGTTATTGTGTCAAGTGTTAAAATGGTTACACTATGCGAAACAAGAGACCTCGAAACTAAATCATGCTACCTTGAAAAATGTTTCGACTCAGGTGTTATTTCATATGCATATACATAGCTATAGTTAAAACCCAGTGTTTTTGATTGTATCTCCCCAAAGGTCAAGAAAATTATGTTCTGTACAATTACTACGTGCTTTAAGTGGCTCTTTATAAACGCTTACAGCTGTAACAATCTTTCAGATCTGTCACAAAGATCTCCTTGTTTTAAATCCCATTGTTGTTAAACAACTTTCAGAGTTAATAATTTCAGGTCTTGTGTCTCAGGTGTAAACTGACCCATCAGAAGTCAAACTTTCCAGCTACTATCATTAGATGAGGAAAACTCATCCTTATTGGGAATGTTGGGAACCTGTTCAAACTTACCGTTTAACAACTACATAATTCACTAGCATGTACAAGTAAGGCCCATAAATATTTAAGATTTTTATACAAAAGTTTACGAAAAAGTCCTTGTTGCCTGTAAATATCTTACGCGATTCGTTAAAAATGGAAAATAAACATGCAACAAATCTGTGATATTCAAACTCACAAATTTCTGACATTTTTACCAAATCTCTCGGATTCTTATTACTAATGTATATGCGTAAATTGCTTACAACATGCTAGCTGGGATTTGTGACAGTAGCAACCTATGTTTTGCTCGAGTTGCTAACACTCAAACATTCTGTGTTATTAGCCTGTCAGTAGGCCTTGTAGATATCTCGTTGCAACTACAAACACAGAAGTGTAAGAATTACCATCTTGATTTAATCACACTCTGCGTACATATCTAGTTACATCTACCAACAAGTCATTTCACACATGCAAGTGAGGAAAATGTCTGGGTGAATGTTGTTAGCTTGCTCGCTTTACATATAAAAAGTGAAAAGTAGCTGTGAAACGCAAGTGGTATTTCTATTTTGGAGACCTGTCCCTAAATCAGTGAATGTTTGTATTTAGCCACTATGCGAGTTTCTCGTTCTCCATTTGATTAGCAGATTCTGAAATGTTTTTATACAAAATACGTACAACCTAAGCATTATGAAATGTATTCAGCAGCGTAATTTTTGGTTAAATGCCACTTTTTTATACCCATTTGATAAAGGCCTACAATCTAATCAAGCTATAGCACACGTTACACCAAAATTGTTGAGAGTACATAAATTTTAAGTGGTAAGTATAAGTAAGTGCATAAAACTTTTTGGTAATAAAAAGTAAGTTTTAACATAGCAAAAATGAAAAGATAAAACTGTTGAGTGGAGTACAAATAAAATCGGGATGTACATACACAACAATACACAATCGATACAAAGTAGAAAGTAAAATGTACACAAGTTTGTATATTTTTACTGACCCAAACAAATAAACAGGAAACGTGAGACCAATACATTAAAAACAAGTACGAACAAAAATATACCCCAACTTTTTTATTCACGGGAAGATTACCTTGTGTCCTTTCATTTTTTTCCTCATGTGTCCTTTCCCTTGCTTCTAGTTCATTTATTCAAACAAAATATTAAGTATTTAGCATTGTACAAAGGTGTATGCATTCATATTATAATCTGTCCTCACATACCGAGAACACACGTTACTTACTGACTTTCCCCTGCCTATCTTAATATTACACGAAGTAAGAAACATAACACAATGGAGCAATAAAAACGGGCTTTAAAACTTATTTCATTAATAAAAGTGCACTAACGCTCCTTTTCACGAGTTAACCACCACATAAATATTTGATCTGATATGATTTACTGAATACTATCATGATATGGTATATGTACAGTACACACATTATCTACAGAAATTCTTACTGGTTGTTGAAACGATTTTGGTTGATATGCATATGTATTCCTTTGTGGTATATGTAAGTATGTATATATGTAAGGAACATATGTTGGCTTCATATAATATGTACTTATATTAATTTGCGTACATAGGTGAATTCGAACATGAGAAAATGTAAATGAATTCTAGTTAGCTGTAGGTACGATTTCAGTGATAGTGTGACCGCCATTTACTTCGTTTCAAACAAACGTCAAACATTGCATTCTATGGTTTGACAAAAATTCCAAGCTTTCTCCATGCAAACAAAGCAGGTGGTTGCTTCTTAATTATATTACGTGTGACTTTTAAAAGTATACTAATGTAAATCTGAGTATGAAAATAGTAATCCTAAAAACCTGCTAGCTTTAACTAAGATTATGATCATGATTATTATTTTATTTTCAAAACGTTCTATGACATGGAAAGGGAGAAATTTGTAAACACAAAAATTTAAAGAATGTTCAAACACCGATGTAATATTTTCCACAAATTTTTGCTTTATTTAAGTTTCACATGCATTTTAACAATAACTAAACATGAGCGGTATTTTTGCGAAGAAACCTTGTAAAATTTCCATACGCCTCAGCAATATGAAATAAATGGATGCTTTGCACAAATTTTAATAGTTTGTGGCTGAATTTAAAACTCTGCAAGCATTAAACAATGCAATCAAAAATTTGTACCAATTTTTTCCGCCCGTTTATTTTAGTGTGTATTTTGTAAGGGAATCTATACAAAACTGGAAAATTATTTAAGGTGGCGTTCCTTTCCATTATATTCATTCATGAGTTGTTGCAAACTCATACATAATTTATAAAACCTGTGATTACAGGCTGGTATGCTCTACTGAAGACAAGTCGTTTATAGAATAAACGAATTTGACGGTGTAGAAGATGATGGGTGTGCAGTCCGGCACTGCACTGCTGCATGCAAGAATCTGCTAGCACGAAATCATAACTCTTTCCACAATTGAATGACCAGGGAGTAGAGAGCTAAAACATTTTCGTTTCACTTTCCCTACTCGTTTTGATGAAGACGAGACTGAAATGTATGAACCGACATAGCGCCAACCTCAGTGTTTAAGAAAACACACACAGTCATTACCCAGACATACCTCCTCACTCAAAAAAGATGATATCTGATAGACATGTGTATACACTTTTAGGGGCAAGTGATAATTGAGGGTGGACGTTAAACGGAAGACGAATGCTAAGAAAAAAAATCCAATGCTTGTTAGGCTTTATCCATTATCGACACATGCACAACACATACTTGGGTATTATATTCATATAAGTCTTGTTTGTACCGTGATTGACATAACGATGGAGTACATGATGTTTTTATAATTGTAAAATTATTTCTATGCATTGCTCACCTATTGCAAATAAAGATAGTTCATATAACTTCCCCAAGTATTTTCTCTCTTCATGCTTACAAAAAGGTGACGCAATAGAGCGTTAAAAACAACAAAAGTATCATATTGGCGTGTATAATTTAAGATAACCAAGTGTAAACTCGTCAAACAAATACTAAACTTTAAAAAATGCCAGTTTGAAGGTTATTATACGAGCATTCATTCATTTCCTCCGTGTAGTGTATCCCCTCTTCCACGAAAGTACATGGGAGTGATATAATTATAGCTGAAACAATTTTTCTTACACGACTCCTCTGCTCATCCTTCATATCCGCTCCTGTCTCGTTTTTCGATGAACTAGCTATTAAGTAAAAATGCATTTTTTTCAGCTGCTCCTAAACTCACAGGCAGGTAAGTGGAGATAGAAAAAAAATCATGGTGCTTGGAGCTAATTTCAACATTCTTTTTCTCACCATGATGATAGGTAGTGTTGTACAAGTTGCTATACTTCTTTTACTTTTTATGGAAAAAAGCGAGAAGAAATTAAATTGATAATGTGTTTGAACACTAATATGTAGGTTTTTTCTTCAATCAATGGTTCATGATTGACGAGCTAGTAGGTACCCTTCAATTACTATCATTATTATTTGCAGTTTGAGGCTGAATTACGAGTAGCATGTTACTTCTCTCGGTTTTGATGTCTTTTCACACAATCAGGGCATGTTGAACATGGATGAACATAAGTAAAGTGTAACATAAATATATTAGTAGATATCATAGCCCTATTATCGTCAGCAGCACCTTCAGATATATTATCATCGTCATAGCTGTTACAACAAGAAACCCTTTAAAAACAACATCCTTACATAGCATACTTCATGGACTAAAGTCCCTTCACTCTTCCTAGATCAGAATCTGGAGAGTAGGGACAAAATGAGGGAGTAATCACATCATCTTCTTCAAATAAATAAGTCAGACAAGTGTGACGATAGATGGATGGATTCAAAAAGGTACATTTTCCTTGAGGGATGAACTGCATGCGCAAGATTCCACACAAATATCCGAGTCCCAAATATACCCTACAAATGGCAATTTCTGAGTAGTGGTAGAGTTTTTTATACAAACTTTTTAAAAAGGTGAGCTCTTGTCTTACTGTTACTTATACCTGTGCGATCATGGATTTTTTCAAGTGTGAAACGACAAAAAAATTACAGGATCTCAAATAAAAAACAGAAGTATCAATACATCAACAAAAAACTGTGGTAACCATTCAGCCCAGCACTTTCAACCTGGTTGATGGTAACCATAACTGAACGGCTAGTATTTACCGGTTTTTTCAGTTTGGTTTTTATTATAATGATAATAATAAGCATGGTCATATTCGAAGGTATCGAGTTGTTGACTAATAATATCCAGTATCTTTACAAACATAAAAAATATTTTCACTATTATGTATTAGATTTCGCAGTGATAGTGCAGCTTCCATCTTTTATAGCTTTCCAAGATCCTTATAAATACATACTGATTACCTGCATACATACATAACGCTCTTTCTTCGTCTTATATAAAAAAATACTGATGCGTGGATGCACTAAACAAAGCACAACATAATGTTTGGCACGAAATATTGTTACACCTTGTATTTTTTCTGATGTGGGAGCATTTACGAGCTTCCAGCGTCTGGAAAAAAAGAGTTATGAGTTGAGTGAACGAAAAGGTCGCTTTGGGGCGAGATTGTTAGTTTTTCGAGGCTTGTTAAGGCTCCGAAAGGTATACTAACCTCTATTATAGCGCAGTAATTCATTCCAGCTGACGGTCCTCCCTAAAGGCTACTACCATTATTATAACCAGTTAGAATAATAAAAGGGATTGCACTGTACACTATTTACTTTTCTTTGGCACCCTCCTTCGAGCTATGCAATGTATATACAATATCGGTTGTAAAGAGTGTTTGTAAAAGCATACTGGATTTTTTATACCTTATGTTGATTTACTGAATGCATATAATCTCGAGTGTTTAATAATTCTAATTTATAGAGTGTATAAAGAGTATCTACTATATAGGGTTTACTGTGTTGAGCTGAATTCAACTTATCTTTTGTCGTGTTCATCTTCATTTACTGTGTGTGGATTTGTTGCTATACGTGCGGTTATACATGGTTTTCAACGGCGTTTATGCTCATTCTAAAACAATCTTATCAAAATCACACGCTAGTCAAATGAATGGGAGGACTTTCAAAAATGATAATAAGCAAAAGCAAACATGGGAGAGCAAACCGTACGAAAAACATTTTTAGCATTGCTCACAAAGAAAATTGTGGGAGAAAGGGGAAAACGAGTTTGTTGCTAGTAAAATGTAATAACAACATAACAGATAAATATTATGCATATCATGCAGATATCCACACAGATGGAACGCAATACTCTATATATCAGCACGCCTATCTGTTACATAATAAAATATTATGTATTCTTGATACAAAAACTACTGCCAGAGATTTTATATTCTTTTAAAACAAACCACGAAGGTATACTGAGCATAGGTGATCAACAGATTTTCCAACTGGTTGATGATATCAAGAAAGAAGAAACTGGGCGCACTATTTGCATCCCTCCTACGCAATAAAAAACTAATATAATCTAATATAAAGTTTAACTCTCTTGCCAATTTCGTGCTATCTTGACAGACACATGAATTCAAGAAACCATCATTTGTGATATTGTTAATCGTCGACTTGTCTGTGAGGATAATGATGAAATAAATTCTTACCTGTGTAATATCAATTTTGCACAGCCTTTTAAAAGCATTGACAGCTAGGAATGAATTGTTCATAATTTTATGCTTGAAATATAAAAAATGTATATGTGCCGAATTTCATTTTATGATGATCATACTCCCACGGGCATTTTAACCTGAGAGGTTTAATTCAATGGGTAATATGATTGCTTGACATATGATGCCTCTGACCTTAAACAAAATCATTTGGTTAAGCGTCCTCATGTGATCATGTCATGATGATTGTGATTTCTGTCTGCGTCGACATTGTAATATTGTGCAATATCAATATGTGTTGGACCTTTCCTTACACTCTGTGAATTTTATTAGGGAAAATCGAGTTTTGACAGCAGGGCATTTACTGAATAAAAGTGAGGGAGTCATACTGTGTTGGAGGACAATTATTGGGAGTCAACAGGGATCGGAGACAACCCGCAGAGTAATGATCGGCCAAAAACCGTACGTTGAAATGTGTGTGTATGAGACAAAACAAATAACAATCATATAAACTATTACCCTTACGCATTATGATGCATTTGTGTATGTGTGTGTCTACATAAATCCCTTGCTATGTTTATTGGAACCAACTATTTTATCGAGGGATACCAGGAACCAGACGAGATTTCATGATGTGTAACAATTTATGTTCCCGTTGAGTATACTCTCGTCGAGAGAGATATGGATGTATACGGTGTTAGGATACTTTTTCAAGTAACACCATCACAGACAATAATATTTTTGAAATAATATGTACTTTAACGCTGTGAGTGTCTATTGTCTTTTCATTTAATTTGATTCAAGCATTATTGGTCAATACATGAGCATACAAGTATGTAGAAAGTAAAGGGTTTAATGAGAATTCTTTTTTTGGAAGAGCGAGAGAGACAGACGTAATAAGAATATCTGTATGAGAAATGAAAAAGAAAAAACCAAAGAATTCTACGTATGTGTGCACACTCTTAACAAAATATTAAAACGTTTAACGTAGAAGCATTTATATAACTGAGTGCGGATATATATACCTCATATCGTGTTGACAGATGATCTGCTAAGGTAATAGTTTTGTCCAAGAGGTGTGGTTCGGTGGTCTTATGTGATGGATGTGGCGCCTGGCTCTTCTTGAAGTATAACACCGTCTTTTGAGCACCTTGGCAATAGGAAATTGGTTGATTCAATAGGTCATAAACATGGAAGGAAACATGCGCTGAGTTCTTGTAATAAATACAAGAAACATCTTCTCACTTCACTCCCGACACATGTTCTTCCAATAATAAAACCCTCACAACCACCTTTATGGACTTTTGTACTTTCTTACAAACTACTGCAACAACTATCTTCTTGACCCTTTTGTCTGTAATATAGAATTATCCTGTTGATTATGAACGCTCTGGATTGTGGCCCTTATAACATGGCGTAAACGTTTGTAATGACAATTTATTGAGCCGTTTGTAGACATAGCTTACAGAGCAACTGACAGCGGACAGTTTTAAACTACGTCACTCTAAAGTCAAGTAATTAAATGTATGTTTGCAAGTTGCATGACTTTGTCGGGGCTAGTTGATTTCCATCAGTGACAAAAAAGGCTTTTCATGTTTAATTCACGTTAAATTAAAAATATATTTTAGTATTAAGGTAAGTTTGAAGCAAGTTCCATTGTTGTTTCAAATTAGCAATTGTCTGCATATTATATGGGCGGATATGTGGCTCGTTGAATCACGCTGAGAACGAGCCAGTGTGAAGTTATAAGGATATAGCCAATTTACATGCAAGCAGTACTAGCCGAGAGTAGGGAAACTTCAGTCATGAGTAAATCATGATTAACTTGGTTTCTTGATGAGGACCCACTGAAAGCATATGCACAAGACAACCTAAACAAGTCTTAGTTTATGCGTCATTCTTATCACTAAACAAATAGTTAACAATGCAATAATGCTACCAGCTTCTTGTTCTTTCCCTTTCGTTTTTTGGCTTAAGGCATGTTTTTTTAAAAGAAATGAAGGTTTTAGGTGTTCTTTACTTGCAACAAAAATACATGTTGTGGGACACACAAACTGTAAAACATTATATTTGCATTTGAGTTTGTGGCCATACAGGAGAATTCCTGTGTGCAAAAAAAAATCTTGGCGTCACAACAACATTATCTCCAACAACTTTTCTGCAACTTTTAAGCAGTAAAATAATCTTTATGACATCTCTTCGATTTAGCTATTGTTTATACTTAATGGTAAACTAGAAGGTGGCAAAGGTGTTAAAATTGTTATATAACATTACAATCGCCACTTCGTCCCCTGACACAAAACAGTGAATTTAGAGAAAAATTGCTTGTATGCAAAGTGTACAACTGTGCTCAGAAAATACAGGTTTT
>JAHZNG010002045.1:0-15034 GCA_027744375.1 Orchesellides sinensis | reverse complement strand
TATTCTATTCAACCGTAACGTTTTGACTTTTACTACTACTGACAATGAGTAATATATTCGTCGAGAGTGTCTCAACAGGATGCCACTTTCCCTGATATTGACAGATGTAATGTCCTCCTGGACTAACAGAGATACTATATATGAGCGATATGAATGCAGTCATGTGCAACACTACATTTTTAGTACAAACAGAAAAGAAACTTGTAAAGTGGAAATAAGTAGGAAAGCTTATGAGACTCATGTCATCAGCATATCCCATCACCGTTCACCACCACCATCATCTTACACTCAATTTTTGCTGATGCATGGCAATGGCAGAATAAAAAATGTGTATCCCCCACACACTGTCAGAAGTAAGCAAAGTCATAAAAAGTCAATTTACTTTCAAATCCTGAAAGTTCAGAAACAACATACAGAGATACCTCTTGTTTTCATCTTGGTTTCTGTGCATTTCCTTATTTTTTCCATTACACTGCAGACCAATTTCAGACAAATATTTTCTTTGTCCTTGTACATTTATACAGTAATTTCACGGCCCTGGCATGGCTGTGTAGAACAGCAGACATTCTTTTTCATAATATGGTCTTTGCCCACTCCTTAGTAAACAGAGAACAATCATGCATTTTGTACCTCCACTTGCAAAATGCTTCACCAGATGGCTAAAAATGATAGATGGACGAAAAAATATGAAGCTAAGCGTTATACATGGATGACTTCACGAGAGGAAAATGGGAAAATCTCATACATTAAATATTTCATCAAATTCGCAAACATTCACTCATAATCTTCGCCCACTGTTGAAAAAACTGAAGCACATTATTGCCACTGTGAGTTGTCTCTTTCTTTCATTTGCTCTTCCCCTCTTGGTACACGCCTCAATATAGAAATATACATTTTCATGCTCTAGGTGAATTAAGGGGACAGTGGCATAATGCATAACAATGAGAGCAATTTGGACTGAATGCATAAAAACTAAAAAAGAACATTCCAATATGAAAAAGTGAGTTAAAAAATTAAGAGAATGGTGAAACTAATGTGCCTATAAGAGTATGACGATGGTGATATACAATTTTCTCTAAAAATTTATATTGCTTCTACGTTTGGGTGAAGAGAATGTCAAACACGATTACGCTGAGAGTGACGTTTATTTGATAAGTGTCACAACACATCGTTTACGTACTTAACACTTAAGTAGATATGTGTATTATCTGCAAACAATACATAAAGATGTCAGTTCGTTCCTCACTCTGCAAAAGAAAGTTACCTTTTACCTTAAATCATATAAGAACATGACATGTATGTGTGGCTTGGCACTATAAAATGTGTGGCTATCATATCTACCCCGTACCACCTCATACTCTTTGAGTAAAACGATATGATCTGAATTTTATCCTGTACTTTTGCTAAAAGAATGACATTGATACACTACACTAAAAAAAGCTTTTGACATGAAGATAGCGTACTGATATATAAAGCATTGTTAAAGAAATGTATTTTGCTTTTTCCACTAGTTATTGTGTCACCCCACCTCAGGAGTCTGAACCACGATGAACGTGCTAAAACTTGGAGAGTGAGGTATTATATATTACATTATGTAGCATACAGCTCTACTTTTTCCCTTCCAGCAATAATAATGACACAATGATAACAGCATCGAGGGACCGCTGCAACGTTTACTTTATGCTGTCTGTTGGAGCTTGAGTTAAAGTCAGCCACCACAACCACCACGACAGGGACCGCAAAACCAATTATTTATCCGAGAAAGGAGCAGCGAGATACCTCATCCTACTTTACGGCAATACTTTCGTGTTACTTTTACATTGCTCCGACGTGCATAGTTTGTAGCTGAAAATGTAGGATCACAAAACAGTCAGATGAAACCCTCTTTGGCGTAAGGGAATATATCAAATTAAACATGAACAGTGTTTTGAAAGTAGAAACATGGATAATTTGCATTTTATGGAGAAATGCTTAAGTAGCTGGCGGTGTTAGTTGTATGGGATGCAAGTAAGATAATACGTTATCAACTGGAAAGTCAAAACCGATGTCCTCAAAACAACGGGTTATGTTATGAATATCTTATCCTATGTACATTTTAGTCGAATGTAAACGTGTATACTTCGATTTCGCCTTTCTAACTCTCTAACAATATTTATGTACGTAGGTTCACTGAGGAAATTGTGTTGGAATGCAGTAAATGATGAACTAAATGGATAACTCTTCTCTGCTTATACTTTATTCATTTAATCAGGGAATAAATACGAAATTACAAGCAGTACAAAAATGCTTGTAGGTTATACGGTATGCGTGCATAAGAAAATGAGCGAGAATGCATGTGCGCATCGCATACTTGTCCAGTTTTAATGAAACAAAATATTAGGTGGAGTGGTTCTAGTCGGGTGACAGAAAGAATGCAGATGCAGAGTGTTAAACAAGTACAACACGAGTCTCACATCCACTTTAATGAAAAGTCGTTTTTACCCGTGTGATGAGCTCCCTAAATCTTCATTTACTGCTGCCGTATTTTGTCAGTCATGTTGATGCATAGTGTTTCCTACAATTTCCTACTGAAAAGAATTGTTCGTTGGCTGTCTCCTTTTGTTTATACCACAATATTGCTAGGTACGATTATAGAGTATCTTAAGCGACAGAAGGAGTCTACTAAACACAAAAAATGCATTTGCCTGGCTGTAATAAGCCTGAGGGTTGCTATATTGTGCATGCTATGTTGGATAAGAAAAATCCATTTGTACATGCTGTGACCTGTGATGCAAAAAGATGCCTTCGCATTCATACGGTAACGACTCTGTTTAGGAATGTGATTTCTAGGAAACACCTAGGGAATCCCTAGTTTTTTCGGCTTACGTCTTGTATGATGCAAAATTACTTTCTGATACATGCATAATTTCGTAGGTAGGTGCATGTCTTTAACATACGTACCCAATATCCATTTATAGGAAAACTCCTACTCATACATATTATAGAAAATCGATAGTAGGTCTGTGCAATATTTACCACGTATCAAAACCCGCCTTGCTTGTACATACATGGTTGAATCCATATAGAATTAATGGCAACTTGGGAAATCCTCACATACTTTCCTCTTTGATAAGCAAGATTGCATGCATGCTTTCTTACTTCTATGAATCTTGTTTACGATCTAGAAATAGACAATTTTATGCCTGTTTTAGCCAGTTTTATCTTTAAAAGTAAAATTAATTTTGGACACTATTTCCTCCCAAAACGACAACTGGACCTTTTCAGCCAAGTAAAAAGGAATATAAGCAAAGCAGCCATCATCAAGAATGCATGGATGTACAAGCATGTGTTGAAGTTATTAAAATTTTAATGCTTGGGACACGACAAATTCATACTATTTGTCCATCTCCATTGTCACTCTGCGACATACAGAGGCAGGTATAGAGACTACATTTTAGAAAACCACACCCATGTTATATAACACGTGTAGAAAACGAACCCTTATTTATGTCCTTTTTAAACATATGCTTCAATTACGATATTTTTGTGAGATAAATTTGTACTATAACTTTAAAATTAGTAATTAATAATAATAATAATATGTAATTTATGTATTTTAACTTCTTCCATCCGTTCATATTTATAATAGTGGTTAACACGGTTTAACGAATATGTAATTTCATTACATGCTGAGGCTTCACTAAATTATAAGTTAATTAACTTAATCCAAAAAATAACATTTCAAAGACAAAGTTTTCTTAACGCCAAAATAATAATTATTTTGCCCCCAAAACAGCCAAAGCGTGTTTATATAAGCAGCAACAGGTATTTTGAACGAGATTAGAAGCGGTGAGGGAAGCCATATTACTTCAAAGCTTCATTTTCTATAATATTTTCATTTTGAGCGTACAAGCTTTAGCCCCTGTGTGAATATGATGGAATGAGTTAATCACTAAAAAGTAGCAACTTTCTTCACATTCATGTTGGGCTTCTCTATGAAGTTTTTCTAAAACCAAGCGACATGTAGAAAGACAAGGATGAAGAGTAATGGTGTCATTTTCACGAAGCATGCAACAGTGGATTTAAGGATAATCAAAGCAAAACACTTGTAATGTTTGAACAAACGTGAATGAATGCATAAAAGTCATTCTATGAAATTGCAAGCAGAAATAAGAAAACGCAGATTTTTTATTTTCAGAGAAAAAATACATTTTATCATGTTGACACGACATGATGATGTAAATTCCATGTAATGTACCTATGTACCTCATTCACTGACATACTGCACGCCAATACAAATGAGCGTTTGGACGCAGTTTCGTGAATGTACTATTTATTTTCTTCCATGCGAACGCCTGCTTTTTTCTTTTGGGAAAAGCTTCAGCTGGAAAAATATGGACTTGTCATTCATCTTCTTGTTGTATGGAAAAAGTATACCTGTAATGAAGAACAGATTGAGAGTAGAATGTCAAGACCACATTTCCTACTGTCATTCCATCTCAGCTAAGCCCTTTTGATGCATCCTGTTTTTAAGCTGGTTAGTTACATAAAGCTAACTATATTAATTTTTGTTTACTCATATGTATGACTTGACGTTCTTTTCATATCATGTTTAGATCTTTTCATCGTCAGTGTAAAAGAAGAGACGTGATAAGTTGACTAAGGCTGTAAATAATAATAGCTAACTAATAATACCCAAGCTAGGTTTAAATCTTGTTGAAAACATTCCTTGAGTTGAGCTGACGTTTAAAACAAGATTCAAGGTTGTTATTTACTATTTACAGATTGAAACATAGCATCAGTGAAATGTTGATGAACGTGATAGAACAGCGTTCCAAAGCATTTCACTGCTCATGACTTCATGAGTGAAAGCTTCCTTATGTACTTACATTTAAAACCCGTTTTAAACCCGTAATTCAATTGAAACTAGTATTTTTTCTTTTTATTACAGTTGGAATATGTGTATAAATATAGGATTTTAAAAACCCTATTGAAAGTTTTAAACTGAATACGCGTGCCTTCTCATTCATGTATGAAACGTGTAAGATTTAAAGCAAAGCCAGGCTTAAATTCCTATAGATGACACACTATGTAGGATAAAGGAAGAACACATTCTAACAGGCTTTGAAGAAAAGAATGAATGAGTTGCAAAATTGGGCGAGCAGCCACAAAATGAATGAATGAATAAATACCTGATGGTATTCATGAGATGAAGCCTGTATAGAATTACTTACACATAATGTTTCCATCCATTCCATTTAACGTTCCCCCATTCCACATATTTAGTTACGAAAATATTTCATTTGCAAANCCACAAAATGAATGAATGAATAAATACCTGATGGTATTCATGAGATGAAGCCTGTATAGAATTACTTACACATAATGTTTCCATCCATTCCATTTAACGTTCCCCCATTCCACATATTTAGTTACGAAAATATTTCATTTGCAAAAAGGAAGTATATATACATTTTGGCTAGGTTTAAACCAGTAATTTGTAAAAAAAATTCCAGCGCTTGCTTGGCACATCGTATTCAATTACTGAATGAATAGGGAGTGTTTAGGGACATATTGTTACGACTTAAAACAATAAAATCATTACAGAAAGCATGTGGGTAAATTTATGATGTGCAGTTTTTTAAGGCTGTAATTTTTGAATGAATAGACAAGAAAATTTCTTTGTTTAAATAACCACCCTGGTTAAAGAAATCTCTGGGAGGCAGTTACATCTCCTTAGATAAAATTTGAATGCTGCAGCAGAAAATTAGTGGTATAATTACAATTTTCTTTATAATTACTTGAAATTGCAATTACATTTTCTCCATTTCACCCTGGGTTTCAGATTCTACTTTGATGGAGAAACCTATTATACCGAGCTGCTAAAAAACTAATTCAATAATAAATATTTATAAATCAATCAACCAAGAATCCATTATTACCAATACCATTTACCCCAGACACAAATTAAGCTCGCCTGCTCCATCTTGTTGGTTTTCAGGCTCAACAAAGTTCTTATATAAAATAAGTTGTGGAGAAAGTTATACTTTAAATCCCACTCCAATTCATTTTGTTACATTTTGAATTATGAAGATGAGTCGGGAAATTGAGAAACAGATCCATTAAAACACCAACGATGCCTATGAATAGACGAATAGAACTAGTTTAGAATTATTCTGGTGCATTATCGTACAGCATATGCATTACTGATGAAAACAGACATAATGTACATAGACATAGACATAACTCATGATAGCTAACAGAGACATGTATGCTATACAGAAGAGATCGTCGTATCATAATGTTATTACACTTTAACTTGCGTGCCACAATTAAGCTTCATCGTGATCATCATTTCCGTGGAATGAAACGATTTTTGCGCTGATTTGATACAATGAAAGCTGGGCTTTAGTTGTTGCTTTTGTATTACATAGTTTTTCTATTTGACCTAAAAAATGCCAAAATGATAGATCTAGGCTCCCGTTTCTCTAACTCATTCAGCCGATTATCTATTATCCTTTGTATCATATTCCATTATATCTACTAGTTTCACCTCCTTATTACGTTTTCTAGAAATAATAATATATGTTTAATAGGTTAATATGTGTACGCGTATACAATATAGAAACTGCTGTCGTTTCTTGTAATATTATCAATCTATCTCTGATTTATAAGGTTGGCGTATCACAAAAGAAAAGGTGTAATGTTAACTTTACCATTGTATACCGGAATGTAATGTACCATTGTACCTACTTCACCTTAAGAACACTTGAATCCCTCCTCATCAGCCTACTTCCTTTTTTACTTTCTCCGATTTCGTCACATTTTTACATTCTGTACTATGATCTTTTCAAAAAGTCGGATTAGTTTCTGTACGTTACACGTTAGCATACAATATTGGGTACTTACAAAGGTTATACGGAGTACCTTGATTCTGAAATAAATCCTCTTATATCCCTTGGAAGGAAATAGACCTTGCGTGGAAAGCACAGCCATTAAATCATCATCGATTGAGTTTGACACGTGATCCCAGCAGTAATAAATCTTATTCATAGCAACTACTTATGGTTTCATGCTACAGTTTAAGTCGAATGGAATTTGATGCATTCTTTACAGTCTAAGAAGCATAAAAGAAGACAAAAAATCTGAGAAGTACTTTATCAAAAATCCAAAACTAAGGTCAAAGTGCCAAGCAAAGAATGCAGACGCAACATATACAATGGAATACTTTTATATGCAATTGTATGGACTTTTATAGGGAGAAACATTACACACGCCTACATTGAGAATATAAATGGATGCCATGCATAAGTGCATTAGTGTACTATCATGAAAAGCTATGGTTCAAGAATGTTCAAGGAGCTCCAACCATAAAACATATTTTCTTTTGGTCAAATCAAGGAGAAGATGAAACTGAAACTGATCTTGTTTTCCGCGCTTGTGGAAGTTATTCATGCATGAATATAACCGCAGATTGGTGTATGATCTAACAGAGAACGCTATAAAGCCGTGTCTAATAAAATTGGGAATGAATGTATTTGAAGTACGGTTTCCTCGACTTAGCATTATATAAGGTATGTGAATTTATATTCGAAAGTCTAAAGCACCAACTCTACTAGATGAATTAAGTCCCTCATCTTTTCTGATTTATGTATGAGATGGATGCATGAATGAAACAACGGGTGAAGACAGTGCAGTGGAGAAATTTTAATAAAAGTGTATGAAACTGGTGAATGAGTATGACAGGATGCAGGCGTGCATGCATTTATTTATCGAAGACTCTGGGTTGGAATGGCTTTAGAATTGCTTTATGCTTATGTAATATTTATTTTCAACACAGGTTGTCTTTAAGGTTTCCTTAATCTTAATCTTACTGAGTATAAACTAGTAGACTTTATGAAAAGTCCCCAGATTTTTTGTACTTTCAAATGTCCTTCAGTTCAGTAACGAACTGGACCCGAATTTGTAGAAGTTACAAAGTTTACTTGATTTATACACAAATAATACAACACACACGTGCACTTACATTTTCAAAACATCACAGGTACCTATAGCTTTCCCTTCAGAACCAATTTAATTTTTTGGCTGCCATACGTAAGAAAATATCTGATTTATGTACCTAATTGTAAATCTACGCTTTATATAATATGCATCCCTATTTCACAACATCTAAACTTTTAAGTTCCATTTGGCATTAGATAAAGGTATTTAAGTATATATGTTTCTTAAAGTACTGAAAGATTTCCATTTTACACACATAGTGACTATATGTACATACATACTAATATAACAGATATAACCACATTATACACATCAGTTTGACTTCTTCATTTTGTTGATTTCTACTTTCCAGAGTTTTCTCCAGGCTTGTTCTGTTGAGTGCTGAGTCAGAGTGTCTTTTCATTTCATTTTGAAACTTGTATCTTATAAACAAACCGTACCTACTTATAATGGATTTTTCATGTTCAATATCAAAGAAATAAAAGGTTGTGATCTCCTTTTTCTTTTTTGTAACAAAGACGGTCCTTAGTCTTAGCATTCTTTGTATAGTAGAGAATAGTTTTAATATTATTTTCACTAAAACAGGAATGCAAATTTAATATCAGAAAGAAAAACTGTCGCATCTGCGCTTCGGGTTTTGCTCAAATGATGTTAAAATCAAGGCAATGTGAAAATTTTAGGTTGCCAACAAGCCAATATTGCAAATATTTAAAACAATTCGAAACTTTCTCATTATTTTAATTTGTGAAGAAAGTTGATTGTTGACATGCTTTTTAAGAATATTAAGTTCAGCCATCGTATACAATTTTATGTCTTGTGTCTCCATAAATTAACCTTTGACACAGAAAACAAAAATTTTTGCTCTATTTGCGTTTTTTGTATCTACTCGCTATGTGTACTCTGCATTCAATTTAGTATCCCTGATAATGTAATTTTATACCACAAAAGTAAAACATAGAAAAAAATGATTTGTTCTGACATTCAATTTTCAAGAATTGGAAAGAATGATTTTCAATTTCTGTAGTTCACCCAAATGTGCATTATTACTTGCTTTAACAAATTCCAAGGCGCACAAAGACGTACACCAATTTCCTATGCCGTCGTCCCAAATTACAAGATTCATCTTATTTTCCGTCGATTCTGTGGGGAGTTACGTAACCCCAAAGGACAGCCCTTTTCCTTCATCTTTGGTTATTTGTATGTGGAGGCTTTTATTTTTCTCTTATTGTGCCTCAAAACCTTGTTTTGAGAATTGAATTTACTTTTTAGCGAAATCTGTAAGCTATTCGTTCCTTCACATCTCTCATTCCTTATTTTCAACATTCCATTAATCGTTTCTCCAAGGTTCCATTGTTCACATTCACATCCCATCATTGATGCCACTTACAGCTCGTTTTGTTCTTCTTTTGTACTTCCGGTACTGCACATGGCTGTAATATTTTCTAACATTATCAAGACATTTCATGAATTTTGTATAAAATGGCTTAATCGTAAATACTAATGCGTACGTACCTAAAGTTGGTTCAAAAAGTGCAAAACTAAGAAATTAAATTAAAAATTTTATCAGCCATCAGTTGACCTTCATTTTCCCTTGTTGGGAAAACTAATTAAGTGTACAGTAAACGAAAAATACACTAAAGTTTTTTTAAATTACACAGAGAGACAAGTGATGAAAAATCTTACTTATATATAGGTAAATCACGCGTATACTTACATGCACGACAATCCCATAATGCGTACTTGAGTTTGGTGAAACTTTTATATTCAATCGTAGTTTTATGCTTTAAACTTTTCCCCATCCTAGTTCTACGCAGTACATACCTCATTTCAGACAACTCTAGAAGTAATAAGAGGTATCTAGATTTTTCCCTGTGGACTAAAAGAATATTCAATGTATTAGTTGTAAATGAACAAGCTAACTATTTTATTAAATTTTTCTGCGAACAAGAAACAGCACTTAATCATGAACATTGAATGGCTAAACCCGTAAAACTAGGATTACACCAAACTGGTGAAAACTGGTTTGACTTGCTGAAAATGAGACTAGCTGCAAGAAAAGCTAGTAAAAGTAAAAGTTTGTCTACTATTGCTCCATACTTTCCCTGTAAAATAGCTGTGTCATATAAGGCCTCATCTTGTTTCGGGAATAAGTATTACTTCCACCCTCTGACAAAATAAATACTATGTAAGCTCTGCAAAAAGTTTTATTTTTAATATAAAAGCCACCGTAGTGTGTGAGGCGTTATAAAACTGACAGTGGGAAAAGCAGTACTAGGAATAAAACGTTTAACGAAATTAATGTTAGCTCGGTTGACTTTCACTTTAATCAAGAATCAAAGAAGAGGCAGTGCACAGAGCAGTCGCTTTATTTTAACTTCCTGTTTTCCACCAAGGTACTTTTACAATGATCTGTATGCCTAACTGGAATTATGCACTTGCTTAAAGATACATAAATATGTCAGTTATATATGGAAATTAATATATATACGGTTTCATAACGGGCGCGGCTAATACGGTTGTTATTCTCTTTCAATCCTTTAAAGCCGTTAATGAGTCTTGGTTTTTAAGGTTTGCAGATGCAGATAAAAGTATTTGGTTTATAGCTTCATATTGTTAAGCACCACTTCTAAGGGTTTTCGTCTTTGGTCATTAGTTAGTCTTTTTGCACGCAATGACGCACATTTATTTTCACCAGCGTATTAAGGTTAAAAAGAGGATGTTTCATTTTTGACTAACAATATTCCTGGACCTCTGTCTTGAAATTACACCGTTATTAAGAAACTTACCTAGAACAAAGTCTACGCAGTTCTCTGACGTACATGTAAAAAATCTACATAAGTACGACCTGAATGAGCAGCTTAAATTCACAGATTTGCAGCTCTATGTAAATAATTAAATACTGTAAGTTCTAATAGAAATATATTTATGCATGTGACACATATGTATTATGGCAAGTCTAGAATATACAGTGCAGACTAACTGACAACCCGAACTTCCATATTCCAGGTATAGCTTTTTTAATTAATTTATACATGTCATATTTTTAACTATTCAGTTTAATGTATCTTCGCAGGTTTGGACGTACTTGGGTAGATTTATTTTGCTTTAATATCCCCATTATTTGATTTTTAGCTGCACTAACTGACACTTACGTAAGCTAAAGGAAACCAATGCAGTTTGTTTAAATGCCTAGTCTTACAAACAAGAACTTTTAAACGTATGACCTCGAGATCCTCTAACATGCAACGTAAATATACCATGCTGAATCACATAGCTTCGATGTGTAACACTTGTGCTAATCCTTGACAGTATAGAAAAGAACCTTAGGCATACACTAGCCTTTAAACTTTAATATCTGAAAGACAGGATATCATGCACGCATGCACCGGTTTCACAATATTTAAAAGGCACGTTGTGTAATGAACCACAGAAAAATAAGCAGCAAGTCAGGAGTCAGGAAGTGGGATAGGTAGATTTAAAAGCGTATTAGTATAAAACGTAAGTTGAAGTCAGATAAGGGAAGTTTTAGCCAAATTAAAAAGAAAAAAGTAAATTCACGTAAGACGGTCTTCTTCTCTTAGCCACAAAGCAATGCACATAAACTTGTCCAGCAAGTATACAAATTCTATTAAAAATATATTTGGTAACCGTAAAGTTACATACGAACTGGGAATATTAAGAGTATTACTTGCGCAACTTTCATTGGTGCAAGGAACCACACATGTTGTGCATCCACCAACTTTCTAAAGGAATTATAGAACCCTGACACTTCCAATCCGTATTTAACCCTTGAGGCTGACAGCTTAAATTGTGTTGTGAGAAGAAGGAAAACAAGTAAGTCTTAGAGAGAGCAAAAGTAGGCATGTATGAAAGTTGTGATACTTTTACAATCAGGATTAAGGTTGATTAAGATTTTTCAAGGAGGAAATTAAACCCTGTAGAAGCTTTCTTTCAGAGTATAGATTACGCAAACTTGTTACTCCCACGTACTTCGTAGAACATTATTTTGCTAGCAGCTAAATCCTTACCTGTCAACTTGCCAGATTTGGATAGAAATATCTGCGGTGTATTACTACACGCACGTATGTATTTCCTATATTAGATCCCACGAATTTCTTAACTTCAAAAAAATTTTACGGAAAGAAGGAAGAGATGCTGATACTCATATTATTTTGCTTTCTCCTTACTTTTTCTAAACCAAATTTTACAGCTTTATAATCCATCCATGTGTTTGTATGTACTTTATATATAATGTAAATCCCCCTATACTTATATATGCAGGTATGTATGTTATGTTTAAAGTTTATCCACCCCTGAAAATGCTTTGTTTTTTTAGTAGTCTGGTAGTTGTTGGAGAAGTTATACGTACAAATGCAGGTCATACACATGAAGAAGAAAGAAAGTCATGGAATTTATCTCCACCTTTTACCATTTTCTTACTTTCGTTTCTTTCTCAAACTTTCCAATTTCCTTTCCTGAAGCGATGTCAAGATGTGCATTATCAGATACTAGATACAGTGCATAAGACAAGACACTTACATACACTGTTAAAAAATAAAGGAGTTCGAAGATACAAGTCAAACAAAAACAAAGTTGTAAAATAATACTTGGCTTTCTCTCGTGGTTCATTTGATAGTTGGTGAAAGTTGTAAAACACACTAGTTGAAAGAATCCGTTGAAGAATTCAAAAGGTGTAATGCAACGAGCCTCGACATTCGCAAGTAGAGTATTATGCTTGTACCACACTAACCACACCAACCGGACAACACTTTTTTAAGTATGGACAAACTGACAAAGTGAGGAAAGTCACAAGTATGTTAATATATGTAGCGAGCAGCGCCACTGGCAACACGCGCCATAAAACTGAAATGATATTGTCGAAGCACCGTAATGAAAGAGTCGTTATTGGAGGATGGCTTGTATAATGGCCTTTAAAATGGAAACCTTTCTTGTGTCATTTCTAACATACTAGGTCATTTTCCCCTTGAGCTATTTTAGCCATTTCCACTTCCACACTAGGCACATGTGGTAAAGCTATATGTATACACTCATGTTTAAACAAACTCGTGAGAATCCAAAAATTTCTGGTGAGAAATGCAGGCTTCGCTGTAATACTCATCAAGATGGTGATTGCTGATGTCATGCAAAGTGCAAATGTGTAGTTGTTTCCTAAAAGTTGCTGTTTTTCCTAGAGTCCTCTCAAAGAACAGTTGTCTTCGCCTCTCTCTACTCTTTTGAATATGCAATGCTTTTTAAGCACAACTCTTTTTTTATGCACACGTGTCCATTTAGTATCCCATGAATTTTGTTTTCTATACCAAAATGCAAATTAATCGTTTTGCTTCAAATTTTATGCTTTTAAAATATGCGCATCTTTTTGCGTGCCTTACTATATAGACGACCTCCTAAAAATAAACGCTGTTAATATTACTACATACATGTTTTAAGTGCGTGTCCTACGTGCTCAAAGGTTTCCTGGGTTGTTCAATATATGTACTATTTCCGGAAATGGAATCTTGAACTTTCAGATTTTTAGTCACGATCTCTACATAAATGTCCGTTATTTTAACAATATTTTATTCGAAATTGTGGTCACTTTTTGTTTTTAGAATGTTAACTCCCTTTACGTGCCAGCGTTGACTTCATGACCATGGAATTTCATTGTATAGTAACATAACGTAGCGGTAGCATGCTATCAGAATTCCAAATACGCTTTGTAAATGTTGTTCTGTTAGTTTGTCATCGTCAACGTGTTTACCACAAACAGCCTTGAAATCTTTTACCAGAAAGCCTACTTTCAAAACTATTTACACGTAAACGGAGCCGAATATTGTAAAGAATGTGCAAACAGAAAAGAACTATTATTTTCCGATAATTCTTCAAATATTTAGATCTACCTGTATAGATATTCGTTAGTATTGTTGAACTCGGCTAAGAAGGCAAACAAACGACTTTGATATGCTTGTCAACGAACGATCAAACACTGATTTCTTTGAGGGATTGCGTGTAGCAAGAAGAAAAATTAATCTGATGCCTCGAAAAAAGGAAATTAAATCGACTTTGCTAAACTTAAAGTACACCATTTGGCATTTACCGACATGAAATAATGTTTGCATTTGTATTGCACATTATTTTCTACTTTTTCAATGATCGTATTTGGGTGCAAGTGACAACGACAACCTACCTAATATAGTACTAATACTAAAAGTTCATGAACATATTTTATCAACATAAATGATGATGGTGGTAATAGTGACCTGACTTTGTCTTCCATCTGCTGCACTTTCCATTTCAATATTATG
Organism: Orchesellides sinensis; assembly: GCA_027744375.1. Classification (NCBI taxonomy): domain Eukaryota; kingdom Metazoa; phylum Arthropoda; class Collembola; order Entomobryomorpha; family Orchesellidae; genus Orchesellides; species Orchesellides sinensis. The sequence goes on along the minus strand of JAHZNG010002045.1, from coordinate 752 downwards.
CATAGGAAAGGCTGGTATATATACATTACATTCTTAACCGGTTAAATGCCCACCCACGGATTCAATGAAAGTATCAGCAGTCAGCGTAGACATAATGTATAAAAACGTAATACATATGTATCAATGTGTAATTATATAACTTCTCATATTACTAGAATAAAAATACGGACTCGTAAGCCAGAAATCCAGGCATTTTTACTCAATTTTTCATGGTAAAATCGGAAGCTGCTTGTATAGTTCATACAAAAATATGAACTTCATCTGGCTTTTATGCATAGTTTTCATGGAATTAGCAGACAGACTGGTAGGAAAATATACAGTGTGAGTACAGATGCGCATTAAGTCATCAAGTTATCATTATCGTTCGTTACAGTTCTTCTGTGTTTGAAAAAGTATGAAAAAGGGGATGTGGGATGTATTTTACGCGTAGACTTTTATGGATCCATGGTGGAAGGTAATAATCTGCATATATGTGTTTACAAACGGGTCTTAGGATGATTGTTATGGAGTTGCACGGAGAGACGTGTAAAACTGTGTGATAGTTTTTAGAACATGTAAGCAAAAAAAGAGTTACTCCAAATGGCAAAGGCAATGTTACACCATTTTGCGAACGCTTGTGTCTATTATCCCCGCTTATTTAATTTTCCGTGATTTCTGCATAAGCTGCTTTGTTGAATGGAAACACGATTATACTGGAAATGAAGCGTAGCTAAATATGTAAATGCACCTTCCACTCCAAAGGACTGTAGTTT
>JAHZNG010002044.1:0-10793 GCA_027744375.1 Orchesellides sinensis | reverse complement strand
AAACAAGCAAGGAATGTGCAATTTTCCCATAGGCATTCAGGTTTATTTTGCCATGAGTCAGATATGATGAGCACTAATGCAATATATAATAACTTCTTGAAAATTAACCATACAAACACGTATGTATGTACAAAATATTTTACTACTGGATGACTTCTACAAGTAAATACTTGCCTTTATGCTAACATGACAGATAATAATACTCAATGAAATTTCCCAAAGCTCTGACAGCAAAACATTGTAAATATAATACCTATGTATTTATTATTCCATTTTATTCATACAACTTTAACAACTGACTTTGAATATATTTTCTATTTGAACAGTAAAGTATTTAAAATTAGTAATTTGATCCTTCTATATATAACAGCATAGTACCACTATCACTATAATAGTAGTTATTTGTATTACAAGCTATAACAATGTTATTATCTTACTATATTTTTATTTGAGCATTTTAGAATTCATTTTTGGCGTCTGTTCACTTTGTTAGATAAAATTATTCTATTATCATACTTTTAGTATATAATCAATTAACGGTAGGTTCTGTTTTAATGGGCAACATTTTTAATCCATTATGAAGATTACTATTATAATGATGATGACTAAAATGATGATTACTACTAGTAGCTGCTCCACTATGATTTGTAATGCTAATGCTTCCCCCACTCACAGGAATACTTGTGATCTTAATTGAAGGTACGCTATTACTCAACGGCTGGCTTAGTCTGATTCCATGAGCATTATGATGATGATGGTGGTGGTGGTTGCCACTACTGTTACTGTTGCTGCTAATATCGTCGAGCTCAACGGCAGCATAAGGCCTACGAATAGGTGGGGAGTCACTATCCATGGAAGACACAGAAGAGGATTTACCGCTACTGCTACAGATACTATTTTTCCGGAGATCTGAAGTTGTAACTGTCACCAGCTGTCACATCACCACAATTCAATTGACGGTAAAAGCAGGCATCCATTCAGAATAGGGGAAACACCATGGGTTTGACGAGAAAGAGAAAAAAAGGAAATTAGTTAATTACATGAAATGAAAAAGACTTAGTGTAATCATGTAATATTATTCCCTGAGTATGAGTACACAAAAGTATGTATGTATATATATAAGGGGTGAAATCAATAAGGATGACAAAAACATAGATAAAGTGGAGGAAGAACAAAGGAGAAAGTTTTCCTTTTTAATAAAGCTACATGTATTTACGTGCTTTTACCTCAAGAGGCAAAGGAAGATCGTCTGAGGGTGAGCGTCTCGGAGGTATGCTACGTAGCTCCGTGATTTGCATCCCATTACTGCTAGCAGGGGGAGATGGACTGTCTTGAATGAGAGGTGGGCGACTATGGTTGTACTCCTAAAGTAAAGCAGAGGAAACCAATTAATTTTTACTTTAAAAAGTCTATTAATAACGTGAAACTGTCTGGGGGCAAACCTATTCATGCAACTCATCCAGCAAAAATTCTGTGTTTTATAAAGCGGAATTAAAAGCTATAAATCAGACAGCGTCACATGGCACACTAGTTGTAATAACTTTCACTTTTCCGTAAAATGAAATATTTTAGGTTTAAATAGATTTATACGTTCGCTACTTTCTGCTCCTCACCTGAATCTCAATTCCTGACGATGTATCCAAGCGGAATCGCTTGGGATGAAATCTATTGAAGAAATTGTTAGTTCCACCATCTAAAGCGGATGAAATATTATTGTCTCTCGTGCTGAGAGAAAGATGATGTCTATTGATTCCGTTGAATTCCTCATATTTGGATTTGGTATTGATATCATTGTTATTATTACTGCTGCTCCCACTAATTCCATTTGTGAGGAGAGAAATGTTAAAAGTTGAGCTGATAGCTGCGTAGGGGAGACCACTGTCACGAAGGACTTGACGGGAAAGTGAGAGCAACTCTTCCCTTTTGGTGAGCAACGCTGGAACATGTTTACACAGTTGGGCTGCTGCCTCATTAATTGCAAGCTCGTGCATTGAGAGCGGCTTATAAGTTTTCCTTTTCGCATCAGGTCTCCCATATACCGCAGCCACTCTCCGGACCTCATCCATTCGACGGGGCTCACTATCATGAAGACGAAGTATAAGCTAAATGAACAAAAATAATAAGAAAGAAAGTCAATAATATTTCCTTTTACGTGTTATCACCCAATATAATATCACCCGAACGTTTTCTTTATTTGGGGAGTTTATCAGAAAAGAATAAAAATGATTATTATTGGTCTTAAGTTAATTTGCTGGAAGGATTTTTTACCTCATAATCCCCAGATGTCTTCTTTTTCGATGAGAACTTTGGCTCAGCAACACTTGGGGGTAGAGATCGAATAAGATGGATGGCAGCATCGGCTAATTTTTGAACTTCATGTTCCTGCAGAGATACAGGGACGGGTGAGACTGAGTTACGACTTTCAGGATGTGGGGAGCCGGCAATGGATGAAACAGGACTGTTGGATTCACTCTGAGTTCTTATCCTTGTTTCCAAAAAGTGGCTTGGAATAAGCTGGTCGGCTGGAATTTTTATTTCGGAGAGGGACATTGGTAACAATGCACTATTCTTTTCTTTGTTTTCATATCCGCCCAAGCTGCCATTTCCAATACTATTTTTACTACTGGACGATGACGATGATAGCTGAGCAATGGAATGTGAATGATTATGGTGATTGTAACGGCTTTGGTGTTGCTGTTGATTGAGATTATTTGGATTGAAGGCATTTAGCATTGCTGCAACAGCAGAACCTGCACTTTGCAAAGCAACTGCAGCAGCGAGGGAGCTTGGATGAGGTGTACTCCCAGTAGGACTGATGTTATTATTCGTTCCAATTTGATGAATTCCATTGGGTTGGACTTGATTTAGGGTTTTTGATGAAGTTGCTGGAGCAGATTTAATATCCGAAGGTGTGGGGATTCCCGCAGCTCCTGGGAATAATGTAGGTACACCACCAGCAGTATTGGTGGAGGCTGGGGAGGGGAACGAAAGGGGTTGAAGTGGATGCTGACCTGCCGTGGCGGCCGCAATTTGGGGCAATGCCTGTTGCAATTGTTGTGCCTGATTTAAAGAGCCGCTAGCATTGGTATTCCCAACTGGGTAACCCGGTGGCAGTACGGGTGCTTGAAATAAGTCTATTGAGTTATTATAGAAATTGCAATTAATTTTAGGAACAAATATCTTCTTATTAAGTAATTTTCTATAACATTAAGTGCATGTAGGCACCCCAGTAATTGCCACTGTAAAAGAGATAATAAACATTATGTATTTTGCAAGCATACTTAATTCTAATGCCAGCTTCTTTCCTCTTATTTGGAAAGTAAAACAAAATTATAAAAATCATGCACCTGTAAAACTTGTGAAATTCATATCCAATCTACATATGTACCTAAACTGTCATAAACTTTTTATTCTCACACGTGAGGAATTACATCGGAGGAAGTAGTGCAGAAGGTTATAAGGTGAAAAGATTTATTGCAAAATGCCACTACCAAAATAATTTTATTGTGCATACAAATTCCATTTCAATATTGTTAGTGATCAGTCAATCTGAAATGAAGTGTGTAAATTTGAGTCATTCGTAAGTTCCACAACTATTGAGACTATCTCATCTTTGCACCTGCAACTCTGCATGAAGTTAAGGAAAGTCAATTAAAGTTTGTCTGGATAACACAATGTGACTACATATTTGCAATCAACATATTTTAACACATTTTTTGTTCTCAGACACTTGAAAGGCTTTTTAAGTATTCCAGAAAATGATTATTTTTCAACTTTAAAGCTCAAGGTTGGCGGAAGAAAGTAGTGTACTTCCAATTAACTTTTTGACTTGCATTTTGCTTATTTTTGTTTCGTAACCATTTTATGGACGCATTTGTTTGAATACAAGAATGTATTGGTATGTATGAAGGTATCATCATAAAATTAGTATGTAAACTCATTAAGATCCAAATATTGATTACTTTCCGTGTGAAAAGCTCCATTATTATAGTTGATTGGGAAATCAGAAATAGATATAAAGTGATATGCATATAATTAAATAATAATTTTTCCAGAAATCTTTTTAATAAATCATATATCTTCAAGCCTAATAAAAGATATTGGCTGCAGGGTGTTCTTATTCATGTGCTGTTCCAGTTTGCATTTGGACTTTCGCACAGGGTAAGAAATGAAATAAACTAAAAATGAATTTTTTAAGACTTTGTTCCCTCTTTTACTAGAAATAGGTTCTCGTCGTATGTATGTGGATATAAGCAGTATGTTATCAAGATGATGCAAACATTTTTACAAGCAATTTTTCCAATTGACGTCAGCAGCTGGTGGCTGATAGAAGAAGAAAAAACTCATCAATGCTGACTGTTGCTAGCTAGAAGCAATTAAAGTAGTCTGGTGTAAAGTATAAAGAAAAAAATGTAGATTCATTAGTTTTTTATCCTAAAAAATAACTCGAGTAGAGCATTGCAAGGCATGCATAAACACAAGAACTCTTGTCTTGTGCAAGCCTGGATGGATACAACTTCATAGCATTCGTAAATCTCGTTTCATTTTTTAATATATTTTTTTTACATAATCTGGCTGGAGTACTACCATCAACCATCCGATTCAACTTTTTATCAAGGCTTGTTAAAAAGAGATCATGAAAGCAGGTCTTTGTAAAAAAGAGAGGAATGTTTAGCAGGCTGAATTTTAAACGTAATTTTTATCTAACTTCATCTACGCAATCAGTCATGCAGGGACATTTTCTACTTCGATTGGACTACAAGGTGTTCTATCCTTAATTATTGAACATGGAAATTTTCGTGGGTATTCGTAGTCAGACCGGACTGAATATTGCTTGCAAAAACCAAAGACTATGACTCATTGTATTATTTTTGTTTATCTAAAATCATTAAAATGTTGTATTATTCAATTAATGTAGGTACGCATACCTAACTATTGTGATCTTGCATATGAGCAATAATTATTTGCTAAATATGCATGCTATTTACCTTCCCAAAGAACATCCTCTCCTCTTTAAAATGCATGCTTATCTTTCCTTGACAAAACTTCCAAACTAAGATGAGACTGCACGACTACATATTCACCAGACCAGAAGTTATGAAAGCGAGAATTCCTACCCTGAAATTCCGACGGACAAGATATTTTATAGCGCAGTGTGGCTAACCTACGTCAGTCAGTCTGATTTATAAGGTGTTAACGTGCGAAAATAATCAAAAAATTATACCAGATTTGGTCTGATAAATACCACCGGACACACACATACATACATATGGATGAGCAAAAGTCCTAATCATACATTATATGGATAAAGTTTGCGTTATCTCTATAAACAACTGAAGTGTTGAGGTAAGTTGGATTTATGTGGAAATCCTAATACAGGTAGGTTATCAGAAAGCTACTGGATTTTTGCTCGCCTTTCGTTACATCCTAAGGTTAACCAAAAAGAACCTTGTCTCGCTCGCATGCAATTTGCATCGTGAGAAAATTCCCTTGTAACTTTCATTAATTTAACTTAAGTACGTAGACTGGAGTTTTGGAAATAGACTAAACAACAACTTGTTTTATAGTAAATCGTCTAAAACCAGGTCGATTCTTTTTTATAACGTAAATACATAATTGCTTATATGCATGTTAGCTTTGAATTTGTTTTTCAAAGTAGAATATAGTTTCTTTGTTGACATCAAAATAAGATATTTAAATTTAAACCAATAAAAGTAAGTATAAGCTTCAAAGATATCAAGCTTATTACGTATACCATCGTCGTTCCTTCATCGTCTGGGAACCAGACACTCTAAAAAGGCGAATGAATTTCCATGTACACACATATTACATATAAAATATAGAAATGGATTAACAAATGCTAATTGCTAGCGGCAGCGATGTTTTTTTAACTAGAAATATAATCCAGCCCTCCAAAAATGACATTGCTTATATTGAATTGAATGTATGTAGTATGCTTAATGTATGTAAGTCTCAGCTTTCTTCTGCATACCTACATAATATTACCTTTCTTTGCAAAGGTTTTTGCGTGTTCACACCGTGTGTGAAAAAATAAGTTGATGAAATCATTTTCATAGTTTTTAATCCACAAGCTTACTTACTGAAAGGTAAATTTGGTATCAGATTTCCTAATTTGAATTTGCATATGGAATGACAAATGATGAAATGATGACAAACATTTTTTACTAAGCAAGCTTGAAGAAAAATCCGACAAAATCGTTTATACCGAACCGCAAGTAGGTATAATAACAGAAGTTCACATAATTCCTCCCCTATATATGCATCAAACATCAGACCTATTTTTTATACAATGGAATTTTCTCATTTTTTCTTGCTGTTGCCACAACCCACATCTTAACTCACCCCACAAAATCAAATCCCTTACGATGTGCATATCATTAATTTGGATTTACACCAGTCAGATCAAGATAAATGATCAAACTTTGTGGGAATCAAAGACCTTCTTCATCTATGTTCATTTATTTAAAAACTTCTAATGTATATTTGAATACTTCGATACGCTTATGACTTCAAGTTAAGCATTCAATCAATACCACAAAAATCAAAATTATTTTAAATCGAATGATGACAAATATTTTATCCAGACATTTTCTTATTCTTCAAACAAAAACGGTTTGTTTTATGCAATCAATTCGGAATGGAACGAATAGATAGTTAACTTTAGCATTCATAAACGTAAAAAACTCACTACGCTTGTTTTAAGAATGTAAACAATAAAATCCATTAGGTCATATAGCCCTTTGTTTGTAGAAAAAACAAGACAAGCTAGACCAGACAGTCTGGACACCGAATGGTGTTTAAAATATAAAGTATATTTCCAGGCGTGAAAATAAAAGACGTCCAGCCAGCCACGAGCGGAAATTATCCCACATAATACAGTTTTTTTCTTTTTGATTCATTTGCATGTCACATGAATTGTGTGTATTCCTATGTATAACATTTTTAATGTTTTATTATTGCTATACTGGACGTAAAGAATATATGCTGAACGCTTTGGGTTTGCTATCCAGCAGTGATGTGGATTCTCTTCGGTTTGCACCCCCGTGTTGAAGAAAAACCAACACAAGACAAGGAAAAATCTGTTGTGAATCTTGGATGGAATATTATACGAATAATATACACAAGTATCATAAATGTATATATGGGGCACGAAACTAGGTTATTAAATATTCACTACTTTATCAATGCTATTTCATATGCGCCGTTGTATGTGTATGCAACAAGGAAAACTATTCTCATAATCATAGTCAGATTAGAATATTCATTATCATATATGATCTCCTGGACTGCATGGTGGTGTGCTATACATTATATATGGGGCAAGAAACTAGGTTATTAAATATTCACCACTTTATCAATGCTATTTCATATGCGCCGTTGTATGTGTATGCAACAAGGAAAACTATTCTCATAATCATAGTCAGATTAGAATATTCATTATCATATATGATCTCCTGGACTGCATAGTGGTGTGCTATACATACATACCTATTTCTTCCAAGAAAAAATTGAATTTAAATACAAATGTACGTTTCTTTCATTCTCAAAGAGTCAGCATGATACTTGGTATAAGTTTACTTGTTAACGAAACCACTTGCCTAGGCTCATATTGCATTTTGCGTTGCCTTTACCGCCGCGCATCCTACCTATAACGTACAAAGAACAGCGTGAATCCTTACACTTTCACAATACGACCTCGGCACTGAAGAAGACTGACACTGACATAATCTCATACCTAGCATCGGAAAGTAAGAAAGAAGAGAAGGCGAACGAAGTATTACGATGAGGATGATGAAGGAAAGGATTTAAAGAAGCGCATTAAATTAAAACCATCCATCCATATGATTATATGCAAGATATAATAACACCTCTTTTTTCTACTTTTTATGCAAATCACTTTGTATACTTTTTTATCTAAAGAACGACTATGCCTCCACTGCAATGAAGATGAGGAACCCCTCCAGTTAGTAACAAAAGTTTATGGAAGAAAAAAAAAGGTTTTTATTTGGAGTTAAGACAAAAATAGGAAAAAAATCTTAAATAATTTTATACTTATCCTGCCTTTATATCATATCTCATCTATAGTGTGCAGCTCTACGACTTAACTCCTGTTTCTTCACCCGTTTAATAATGCTCGTGTACTATAAGTAGACATTATATATATTCATCTTGCCTTAGTGTTTTATGCAGATAAGGAGAGTTAGTGAATTAAAAGTTTTTTGTTTTTTAAACATTTTTTTTCTCTCTACAACTGCATACATATGTATTCCTTCATGTTACTTTTACTTGAGTGTGATGTATTGGTTTAGATGTTGGATGTGCAAGTACCGAAAGAACACCCTTTCATCTTGATATGTTCATGTCTTTTGCCCTTGTTGTGTTCCTTCCTGTTTTTCAATGTTCTCGTCTGAGCTATTACAGGCTTAGCGGTTCTTATATCTTATATGAACAGTTATATATTATGCAAGCTGGAAAGACGACGTCATATCTTTTAAAAGTCTCTTGGCTGTCGTCATAATAATTTGAAAAAATTATCACGAGCCCTGTGTACTCTCTCAGCATCTGAACATTTTTTAGAGGTTGATTCAGATAAAATGTAAAAGCTCACCCCATTCATCCTCCTCGTTGCTTTTTTATCCCGACTCATTCATTATATTTGTTTCAGTAGTGGAGTGCATGCTCTAAAGATTTTTTTCTGAGATACATTTTTAGGGGGATGCATATTCATGATGATTTTTTCTTGTCGGATATTTTTTTTTCTTTTTTTAAAAAGCTTAGTTTTGTCTTGTCGCAGAGAGAAATTTGGGAGTAACTTGAACACATAATATATTTTTTCTTGATACGCCACAACCATGTTCTTATACGAAATGAGAGTGTGAGAGTTGCTTATTTTCCTGTCTTTTTCGCGGTGAAGTAATGATAAAGTGGTAGACGAACCATCTTTCCATCTTGTCTCCACTCATCCCCCACCAGCGTCATGTTCATTCTCAATGGTTACAAATCTACATGAGACAAGAGATTTGTAGAAATATTCTTTGTAGATGTTCTATCATTATAAATACACTATGAATGTCACAAGAATGTCAGGAAAAGTCGTGTAAGTCTTTGGAGGATATTATACTATGCATGGCTTCTCACTGTGATGCATCCCTTGCTGTGAATGAATCAGTGGTAATGAAATACTTCCTAATTTTACAATCACGAGCTCATGTTTAAAATGAATGTCACAAGAATGTCAGGAAAAGTCGTGTAAGTCTTTGGAGGATATTATCCTATGCATGGCTTCTCACTGTGATGCATCCCTTGCTGTGAATGAATCAGTGGTAATGAAATACTTCCTAATTTTACAATCACGAGCTCATGTTTTAAAAAAATATTAGTCATTCATTTTATCTTCAGCATTAGCAATTCGAAATTAGGAAACTGTGTGTATGGGACTCGAGGTGGCACTGAAGAATAAAAAGAAAGAATTGTATTACATACAATACGGGGAACCTTCTTAAACTTCCGGCTAATGGAATGAATTCGATTGATATTCGGCATTAGCAATCCTTAACCTGACCTATGACAAGAAACATCAAGCTAAAAATATTCCAGAATTTGTGAAGTAGCGTTTAGAAGTACGAATTGGCCAATGACTCAATGTTTTAGTAAAAATAATCAATAAAGTGATAAATCTATGTCAGACTGATCTGATCAACTGAGTTAGGATTCTGAGGTTTTTTCCGAAGTAGACTTGAATTTAATTCTTAAGAACACACGTGATACATAAAAAATAAAAGTGGTATAATGATCATAATAACGAACCAACCTAAGACAAAAAATATGTACATTGCATGCTGTAGTCGAGTACTTCATGTAATAAAAAACATATACTGGGTTTAACTTTTGGATGATGAACTCGTTCGGATGTTTTTTGTGATATAACTCAAAACTCTTGTATTTTTTCTAGCTTCCCAAATCATGTCTTCTCATTTTTTTCATGACTTTTCCCCCACTATCTTGTGATCTAGTGCTTCATCTCGGGAAGTTCTNCATTTTTTTCATGACTTTTCCCCCACTATCTTGTGATCTAGTGCTTCATCTCGGGAAGTTCTTTTTAATGTCTGTGCATAATATCACGTACTGTTTTATGTCAGTTCAAGTTGTAAGATGATGATGTAAAACGTAAAATAGTCAGATCGGCCACCTTTTAGAAGTTGGTACTTAAATTTTTACGCAGGATCATGTAAATGTGGGTTGCATATAAACAATTCTTATACATACATATATCTAGGTTCAAAAAGAATATGATTCACGTGGTTTAGAAAGATAAATTCCATTAAATTTTATTCTCTCAAAAACAGGGAAACACTCTTGATTTAAAACCACCTGCATTTTGTGGAGGAAACGAAAGATTAAAGCTACAAAAAACAATATTTTTACTTTTACGTAAGCCTATTGGCTTTGTATTGCATATACACTGTACCTGATTTCCACAATTATGGAACCACTACAAAATACGTGTTATGTTGTGTTCTGTAGAATAGAAAAAATTTAAATGAATATGCATGACACATGGACATTCATATAATGTCCAGTTATATCAGTACTTTCATGAACAAATAAATGGTATAAAATGTCTGATACATATACATACGTGAAAAACGAGCGAAAGGGGGGTTGGTAAAGGGTATGAAAAATGTGGTTACAAAAAAAACCATGAAAAAACATCAATCCGTAGCACAGCGTAATTATCTTATGAATAACATAATACAAGTTTCTGCATAACC
>JAHZNG010002043.1:8119-22239 GCA_027744375.1 Orchesellides sinensis | reverse complement strand
TTAACAAAACCTAATACATATTGCACGTTGTAATTAGAATTGTTATTAAGATATTTTTACAATCTCGCTTGCATCAACGTACGTATCATAACAAAAGAGAAGGCTAAGGTTATAAAGTTATAATTACATTCTTTGTATTAAAAACCTTCACAGAAATATATTTTAAGAATTTGAGTTCCTAAGTTTTAATTATATGCCAAAAATGAGATAAACTGAACTAGAATTTATTGGCATTTAGCTTTGGTTATCTCGTTTTTCAGTTTTTAATCATAATTTTGCAATACCACTAAAAATCTTTAACCACAGCGGCGATTCCCGCATGAATAGTCAAGTCAAAGTCATTCGCTTACTTCTGTCCAGATTATAATTATTAATCAGTCGGCCAAAATAACCTTTACTTAATCACTTCCCAATAAGAGAAAGGCATATCTTTTATTGCTGTTTTGTGTTAAATTTGATACTAAAAAATTTTATGTTGTTAATGCATGCGAGCTAATGCGAAAGTGTTTGTAATAAAAGGGATGGGATGATTGTGTAGTGCAAGTGGTTTGTTGGTTTTGAGATTCGGTCGGATGCTTTTACTTTTTGGAAGCCGTTTCCATATTAAACATGTGTAAGCATATGTTTTTGTTAAACATTGGCTGGAAATGTGTACTTAAACGTGATGTAATGGAGTAATGATTTTGGCTTTGGCACAATGGCTCGCATTTAATCTGTGAGGCTACCACCTAATGCACCTCCTCATCGTAATGTCATTCTAAAAAACGAGCGTAGGAAAATAGAGAAATCTCCCACAACTGCTCAGTTAGTAGTACATTATTACCCACAAGTGTAATGCCTTTTGCTTTCAAAAACGCACTATGATACCGTTATCAAGTGTAAAAGCGTATTTGTGTGGCGGCACAAATACATAGGATGTGATTATATGTATGAAAAGAAATGCATGGGCTCGCCCAACCTTTAACTTCTCCATTTCATATGTTTACACTTTGCACTAGCTCTTTTTACGCATTCAGAGAGTGGGAAAAGAGATTGTGTGAAAATTTATCTGTTGCTTGTAAAATACCAAAAGGGAAGTGATGATGCTCATCATGCTGCTTTCCACACAGCCCCATCGCATTCGCTATAATGTACCATTCCAAATCGTTGGAAATGGTGAGCAGTGAAAGCACAAGATTTATTTTGATGTTTTCCAATTGAGTATACGGATAGTATTTTTAGTATATTCCCTATATACATTATAAACAAACCTGCTTGTTTGTATTTCCGCCGTCCATAAAGTCTCTTTAAATTCTCCGAGCTCGGTTTCCAATTTCTAAAAGCATTTCAATACTATCATTCTGCTTTGCATAGTAATTAAGCAATAAAGTACAAAGCATGGTGGAATGAAACGGTCGATTATCACAAGCTAAATTGTATATTAGTTTAAATAGCTCCTATAAAAATTGCGATCATTAAACGTTTTATGAGTACGGCCGCACTCATAAAAATTCTTTACATTAGTAATTACGTAATTCAATCTTTTATTATGTATGCTCTAAATCGTATATCTAGAAAGCACAATGAAATGTTTGATCAGATTGGGTTAGGGGAAGTGTGAAAACGCGATGCATTTCTAAAAGTTATTCAGAAACGAGAAACCTTTTTGTCAAATATGCATTTATAAGTGTAAGAAACTTTAGAACTGAAAATAGGTATAAAAGTACCAATTTGTGAATTGTAAACTTTTCTCAATCTTACTTCATAATAATTTTCCATTAAAGTCGATTCTGAATATGACAAGTTCACGTCCAGATAAGCACTTTTGCAATGCATTTAGATTTAGATTTATATATAAAAAACATTGTTTAGTACTACACTATTTAACCGAATTCTTCTAACAGTCTATTTTGATAAAAAACCAAGAAAAAATGATGGAGAATTTCAAGTGAATACTTAACTATTCCCATTAAAAGCGATCGAGGCAACTCAAGGGAAATGAAGAGAGACTACATAGGTATATAAGTAATCATACATAAAATGCTGTCATATATAATGTACCCTTTCTTTATGTATTCACAATACTAGAGACATGATGAATACAACTTGATGTTTAAGCGAAAAAAGAAAATCTAGTTTTATCCTTGAGACGAAAAAATAGGAAGGGAAAAGTAGATGACGACCTTTTTAGTTTTACATCGTGCATCCAAATATTCTTGTAGTGGTGATGGTAAAAGTATTATACAATCAACTCATTTTTATGTAGGAACGTACCATATTGGCAAGTAATATAAACGCCAAGTATTATGTATACGGTATACATGCATATAAGAGAGAAAGGGAGAGAGTAAAAGCACCTTTATACAACTTTATAGTCGAACACTGACTGACTGACTTTTTCTACTCCTTGACTTTTCGCTTTCGATTCCATTTTATATTCTATTCATTCATTCAACGAACTGATGGAGCCCCCATAGCGTCGCTCTCTTGATGACTTGCAATGAACCAAAAAATACTGCTGGAATAAGTCAGAAAAAGTGTAAAAAAAAAATAGGGGGAAATTGCAGTATATGTATGTAGAAATTTCCAAATATGTGCTATAAGGATTTTTATATAGTACGTAATATACGGAGAATAAAGTGAACCGACAGAACAAACGGTTTCAAGAGTAATGCAGAGAGAGAGAAAAAAATATAGGGAAATAGTGGAGCAGGAAGTCGAGGCATTTTTTGGATGTATAAAGAGAGAATAAGAAGGAGAATAAGAAAAAATAGTCGAGAAAAAGAAAAGAAAAAGCGATGCGCATCCGTTTTCAAGGAAAAATATCTCTCTCTCTTGAAACGTGTAACTACTGGTTGGAAAAGGACATTATACGGGAGCAATTCAATGCTCGTCTGTGTACATCCACAGAAACACGTCTTCCATATACTGCCATTCACCACCAACCACTACTACTACTTGGGCAAGCATGCATGCATTGCATATAAAAATAGTAAGCTAAGAGAGAGAGAGACACAAAACACAGGAAAAGAAAAGAAAGAGAGAGACTTCGGTTATTCGGTCGGAGTAGTTGGAGTGGAGAGCAAGATAAATGCAATGGATTCACTAAAGTCATCAGAGAAACTACTTGTCTCCATACATGCATGGGAAACGTACATATCCACTGTTTTGTGGAGCGAAAAGAGCGAGAGCCCAAGAAAAGTTTTTTAACGCTTGGCAAATACACAATTGGGAGTCCATGTGGAGCTGAGATGTGGATGTCAAAATTCCACACAGGAAAACAGCCCTAACTAGTATCAGAACCATTCTCAAAGTATGTTGAGTACCTAAGTTGACAGTGATTGGGGTGCTTGGCTGTATTCTCATTTTTATTCGCTGAAGACTTTGGATGGGATGGACTAGGAGAACTAAGCTAGAGTTGGGTAATGGTAAGGATATCTTAGGTTGGATTGGTTGTGTTAGGGTTACTCCACGTGGATCCTTTTAAACCATGCATGCTTACTGGTGTATATATATTTCTGTATATACAAAGGTTTTTACTTTTATACATATAAAAAGACCTCCATCGTTTTTAGGTATATTAGAATGGAATAAGTTTATATGGGTTTTTGTACGTTTATGTAAGCACGCTAACAGTGAAAAAAGTATTGGATGTTGAATGTGTGTAGTAGTAGTTGTTGTAGTTAGTAATGCTGGTGGTGGTATTTCGTAGTAGTCGTCGTCGTCTTTAGAGCATTGTAGTAGTTAGGTATTTTTTTCGGGAGATAGTGGCAATCAACCAGCCGAGATCCGAATGCCATATTTGGGTAGAGAAATCAGTGGAGAGAGAGAGAGCATTTGGCTCTGGGATCTTTTGTTGTTGAAAGGGCGAACATTTCTGTCGGCCCCTGGCGCGATAAGTACTGGAGGGGATATAAGATGCTTTAGCTTTATACGCTTCTTGCCTACCCTCACTCACTCTCCCATCACATGCTTAACTTTGCTCTGGCATGGAAGGATGATAGTGTAATATTATGATAATAAAAAAGGAAAAAAAGAAGGACATTTATACTTTTGCTCCTTCTTCTTCGTCTTACTTATATATATGTATATGTATTCTATACCCATATAGTATTTTATGTATACATACAATAATTCATCATCTATTATGCATATTGCACACATACAACATACTTTATATGGGCAATATTATACGTGTTGTGTAGTTGTATGTACATATTGTATTTTTTATGCATACACATATAATGTACATATATCCTTAACATTTTATTTTATAGGTATGTTTACAATGCAGTCATATAACTATAAAGGATTGTTGTCCATCAGTTGAGTGAATAGTCTCTTTATATAACTCAAGGAGACAGTAGCACTAGCAAAGATATAGAGGCTAAAGTGAGTGAGTGGAGCCGAGTAATCATAATGCTGCTGAGGAACTAACTTTTTTATACTGTAAACACTTTGTGACGACGACGATGAGGACAACGACAACGGCTACACTCTCAAAAGCGACAGGCTATATCTGCTCTCCCTCTCATCCTCATCTTTCGCCTCGCCTCACTTATTTTCATTCCTTTTTCATTCATTCATTTATTTATGCTACTACTCTGCCTGTTATATGTATTTATACTATATTTTGTACATACTGAATACATTTTGTTGTATTAGAAGGTAAACACTTTTGTTGTACAAAAATCTTTTTTTCTCCTTCTCGCTGTTAAGAGATGTGAATGTATGTATGCATACATTACACAAAAAACATCACATCACGAGGGATAAAAATGGTGCTGTTGTTATGCTGGAAGATGAGGATAGTATTTCCCACATTTTGTGTTTTGTATGCTTCGCATGCAACTATCATTATTTTCTTCTTTCCCTTCTTTTCACTAAACATTGTGTACAAAAGTGTACACAATATTGCAATATGTATTCGTACGAGATAACAATACTCCACGTTGTGTCGTCATCATCATTGGTCTTATCATCCGCTTTCCTTGTTTCTCCAGTATTACGAAATGCGTATAAACCAGTAACTAGTATCATAGCATCCTCTTGTCCACTATACTGTTTCCCTTCCTTTTAGGAAACGAGATGAGATGATGTAACATTTATAAAGTGCATGGACAGATGCTCATCCATGCATTCACATCCTATCACATCCGCATGGTTTGGTTAAATTCGGATTTGTTGAGGCTTTTGTCCCCTCCATTCAACTTCTTTTCTCTCCTACTATATATCCTTCCTTTTTCGCTTACTCCTCCACATATCCTTTTTTCTCATCAATTCAAACACGTCAGAAGAGACAGGGAGCTGGAAATGGAATAAATACAAATACTAACAAAGATTACAAAGATATAAAGCATAAATAAATAACACGTGAGTTTACCTTATAATTTTATACCGCTACACAATAAATAGCTAGAAAGCTTTGAACACCACACATTACACACATGTGGTCATGCTGAAGACTAGGTATATATGTCTGCATAGTAAAATAGTATAATTTTCCATATTACTACATAAAATGAACCTTGTCAGTCTACCAAAAGGGTTTTGCTCATCGTCATCATCCATCCGATTTCCTCTTGCGGAAACTGGCCAAAAGCAATCCTTTGAAAAAATTCCTAAATCAACTCGGCTAGTTAGTTGCTGTATCATTCTTGTCTATTTAGATGATAAACACTCGACTTTTTCAGTGATATTTACAATGCATCTTACACAACCTATGCTACTATTGCTTAGGGCATATAGGAAGTTGTTAATACTGCAATTCAGTTCTTGCATCTTCCATTCAATACTGTACCGAGGATCACATTTGTATTCTTTCGGCCAACTCTTTTTCTCTCATCTCTCTAGTTGGCTCTTTCTGGTCGAAATATATTTGGTTAAGATTCGGATGAAAATTGAATGGGGCATGGATTTGAAATAGGAGGATGATGAGATACATTTTTATAGCTGTGTTTACCTATAAGATAAACATGCTTGAGGCTGTGGTGTGGTGAGAAGTGATGCGATGACATGACGGCACCACTTCTGTAAATAATATGCTTCTGTTG
Source organism: Orchesellides sinensis (assembly GCA_027744375.1). Taxonomy (NCBI): domain Eukaryota; kingdom Metazoa; phylum Arthropoda; class Collembola; order Entomobryomorpha; family Orchesellidae; genus Orchesellides; species Orchesellides sinensis. Next base: position 16,207 of record JAHZNG010002043.1, on the reverse strand, counting down.
CTGCCATCATGATAAAGAGAAGTGTTCACTAGTCTTCTCAAAGCATTACGTGTAAGCAGGCAAGGCACGGCAAGCTTGCATTTCATACATACAAATGACGTTCATCTGGTCGGCGAGTAGATGAGGAGTTTTACATAATATGTGCTTAACTACCAGGCTTTTTGTATTTCTATCGCAAACACACACATACAAATAGAGCGAGATGGATCGAGATCCATTCTAAGCATGCTAATTTTTTGAAAGGTTTATTTGCTAAATGACTCATACAATTTTTAGTTTAGCATCAAACTGTGAACGATTTCTCACCCAACCGCTGAGTAAAAACCGCATCGCATACGGTGCATAACACATCTCCACACAATGTTACAAGTGTTTTTAAAAGGACACAGAAAAGTGATCTGCTATAGTGGGATTTCCTCTGTGTCTACTAATTTTGTATGCTTTTGCTTCAGTATTTATCACAGTAATTCATATGTACACCCTTGCATAAAAAAATGTTTAATTTATTCCTATTAGAGAGCTCACTTATTAAGTGTGCAGTGTGTTGATTGTTGCCTAAATTATGCAGCTGCGTTTCACTCGCTTGTCAAGAGTTTTTTTTAGAAATGATAATGCGCAAACGTGACGAATTGCTTAATCCTATTTATTTCGAAAATCACGCTTGCTAAATTAAAAAAGAAAAAATATCCAAGTATAGAATTATTATTGTACTCCCATTTAATTGCCTCAAGAGATATTTTTAAATTGCTGATTTGCCGAAAACATAATTTGTTGACAAAGTATAAGCTCTAAACTACCTTGTTTAATACGCAAAGCAGCATAAACATGTGCATAGATATCAATAGTTGGATAAATGCGCCTAAGGTTAGTTTATGGTAAAGCAATTGACAAAGTCGGCTCGATTATATTTTTCACAAAAGTCATTGGCTCAGCCACCAGCATAGTTCAAAAAGCATTCGCGTCAACTTAAAATGAAGCAAATTACATTATTATTATATGTCCCCTACTTATTTACTTTTTTGTCAACTGCAAATTTTTAAAGGGGAGAATGGTTTCATGATAGTGATACTGAGCTGTTGCTGCGTTGTTATTAATGTCGGAGTATGAGCTCAGTCATTTTCAGTGACTAAACAAGGGAGGCTTGTAAAAATAATGATAATAGTGTTATATGAAGTGCAGCAGCAGCAAATAGCGGATATACATCCTTTCTCATCATCGCCGCCCTATAATCTTTAATATCGTTCATGCATACGTTTCCAAATGGTATGTTGATATTATAAACTATATTAGACAGGCCGTGCAGTAGTACTATTTCTTTTTACAGTTTACTACTCATCATCATCTTCATCGAGTGCAAGCACACACATATGAATGGGGGACTCCCAGCTTGGTATTAGAGTTATAAATGTTGGCATGTCCTCTTCACAGGAGACTTGAGAGACTAGTGTTATTATTATTACACATGAGCATGTCACGCTGTCTCTAGCAAAAGTAAATCTTTACTTGTTCATACTACATATAATTTTGCCATTCCCTGTAAGTTTTTCCGGGTTAATTCTACAAGTATTACACAGTGGCAGAGAAACAGGCATGTATTCATGCTTGTTTGTCTAAACTACATGCCATGTCGTGTACTTGCACATCTATTTCGTAGCATATTTCCATGTTATCATCATCACGACGAGAGGATGAGAGTTATAAGTGCATTTTCACCAGAAGACAACGAGCAAGAAGAGCTGTGCAAATGAGAAAGGACGAAGAATTGAAGGAAATGGGGGGAAATGTTTCATGCTCGTAATAAGCCATCACCACATTTTCCATGCCTTAATATGACCCTAGTATTCTAAGCCACGGCATGTCATTCTCATCATGCAACGCAATGTCATGCCACCACCACACCATACCACCACCAACATTTCACCACGAACCTTAGAGAATGGGAATATGGATAACTACATTTGACTGTGTTGATCATCATGACTTGTTCTTTACTTAACAAATGATTGCTTCCTAACTTGCTTTTTAGTTCTTTAAGTTTGAGACATTACTTGCATGTAAAAGGCTAAGTATATGATCATTGCGTTTCTCAACAAGCCAAAAAACCTCAATGAAAAACCCAGGGTCATTTTCCCCTTTTTTGCTTGTGAGGAACAGACACACTGACTAAATGGACCCTCAAAAAATTCATAGTAAAAGTATGCATATTGACTTAAAAGAGCCTTGCAAAATGTAGTCAATAAAAAACTCAAACCTTTTCATGTTGCCTTCTGCTCTTCCAGCACAATTTCTCATTCTCTTCATCCAAACCAAACAGAGTTGTTCACAGTTTCATGAAAGAGTTCGTGAAGAAAAGATGGCATAAAAAAGTGCTAAAGCTACATTAGCGCGCAGCGTCTGTACAAGTGTGTGGAGCGCAATAATAAGAAAGCTAAATATACACATTTCTGTGTGTACCATAATCATGTAGTGAACTAAGCATACGCTGCTCTTCTACCACTCTGCCACAACTGCTGTGTGAGATGTTATTAAGATGATGGTGCTTGCTTGCTCACTCACTTAAGGAGAGAACAAAACTTATGACAAAACTACTACGAAGACTACACACACACCACACCGCTTTTTTGCTTACTTTTAACTATCACCACAATACTACGGCTACTACACAGACACACACTTATGCTCTCCGCACCGAGAGTTCAACATGAGCATGAGAGAATTGCTCGTTCTCTTGTAGTAAAAAAACGAGTAGTCTGTAGTATGAACAAGAAGACAAGTGGCTAACTGAATGGATGGAAAGAGGGGAAGTGTTTTTCAGTCACTAACCAACTCGCTTCCAGACCAGAACTCATATCGCTGCTCCGCACAGTACTCTTTCTGTAACACTTGATTTGCGTTCTTATATATGGAAAGTGTAATATATGCTGAATCCAAGTTTGAGGGAAAAGTGGACTTTCATGGGATTTTGATGAGTTTGGTAAACATACGCTGGGCAAAGTAATATAGGCTGGTGGGAAGTGGGGGAAAGTAAGATAATTTGTTTTTTTTTGCAAGTGACAGTCGGTGGAAAGTACTACACGTGTACACACATTCAGCATAAAATATTTGCGTGGATATAATTACATTTATGATGTACATGGTGTGTGAAACGGATGTGATAACGTAAGTCCTAATTCTGTGCAAAAGAGTTGTGTCATTGGAAATCCTAAAACCAATAATTACATTAAATACTCCAAAAGTGACGTTAAAAAGATTTTTACTCTCTACAGGTTTCCTTGTTCTGACGTACATAGTGCAGACAAAACAAAAGAAAGTTTAGGCAAAATAATAGCACGTTAAACTATAACATCAATTGAATTAGTGTTAAGTGAACTTAAGTGGAACTGGAGATATTTGAGGGAAAAATCAAAGTATCAGAATGGTTATATGATATTTTAAAATCAGGAACCGTGAATACAATAAAAAAGGTAAAAGAAACAGTATCCATTTAATACTGTAAATCTTAATATCCATTTCAATTAAATCCCTACATTTGAGCGAAGCCGGCTTAATTGACTTATTATTATTATATTAACAACAACATCTGCTATCACAATTTTTCTCAATAAAAGAATAAAGTTTTTGTAGTGATATGATATATTATCTCTTTTCTATAACTCTTTACAAATTTGCATGCACAAAACAATGTTTACATTATAAAAAAGCTTATACAGTACAAAAAAGTGTTACAGATTATAAAAGCCACCAGTTTATATATGTACACTGCCAATACACATATTATGTGTTTCCCTGTCTTGTCAGATTTTCAGTGTAATCATTATCATAAATGTAACGTGTACACAAGATACACAGTAGTAGCGGCATAAACCTTGTGTATTTATGGATATACGTAACATACTTTACAACAACACCTGGCTTTATTTCAGTTTAACCAAAAGACTTTCAAAAGTTTTTTGAAGTCCTTTGCTTCTGATGCCTTCCCACATTTGTATCACAGAGGCTTTTTTGTTTGGGAGAGATAGATACATATGCATCGCTTGATGTTGATGATTGGAGAGCACCACATGCTGTTTTCATACTCTGTGCACAAATTGATGATATCCATCAATCATGTCCGTAAAACACATCATATGTAATACGTGTATATTATAAAGTTAGTTACATGCATTACATTATTTACAAAAATTATATGTGTATGCTATATAAACAGTGCCTTTTTTCATTTAATGTAATGATGTACATAGATCTATAAAAATGTAATGTGTGCGTTATGAAAAAGGAACGTGTGTGTGTGCTGTTATTTAATGTGATATGTATCTTCTGTGGATTACTTTATCAGATCCCCCTTTTTGTAAATTATGCGTATCGTAATAATCTATTTTTTTATATTTTAGCCTGTAAACTGTGTGGTGTTGTAAAACATGATAGCTAATGTGTTTGACTGCACGTCCGTTTGTTTGTGTAGGTTACAAAACGATGACTGTGATGCTATTTTGTGTAGATCTGTCTCTCTCTCCCAAACAATAATTATGCATACATGTCTAGTGTTGGCTGCTAGAGATACAGAAAGATTGAAATAAATGGGTTGGTGCACTGGTGCTCAAAATGTGTGAAACGCATGCTTGTTCTGCTATTTCCTCTTCTCATAGTTTGTAAATTTAATGAATTGTTGGCTCCTGTGCTGACATGTACTGGTGTTTTACGCTACGGTGTACCGCTACTTTGCTCGTTCTTTTTTATCAAGATTCTTTTTAACTGCACTTTTATAAACGAATATAATATACCGACAGAGATACATTTGCAATATAAAATGTGTACCACCCAGAAAAAATAGACAGTGAGCTTGATTGTGTAGAGAGATTTTTCTTATCTAAAGCTTCTGGTTTTCATCTCATTTTAAAACCCAATTACAAATACTATGTATTTCGTTTGAAATCTAAAACGCATGCCTATTTGTTGTTTGTATGTTTAAATCTTGTAACAATTTACAAGATTAAAAGCGATGTATACGAGTAAATACGTAGACTTTGTATTATGTGTAATTGACTCTATTAGATTAGTTTGTTTATCTTTAAAAATCAAAACAAAGTTTAGTTTTGCTCTATTTACTCTGGATTCTCACAAAACCATAATGCGCACATTACTGAATTTGTTTTTAATTGAGACGAAACATTTTAGTTTTATAAGCAATTGCCAAGCAATTAATATTTTATCAGCATACTTTTATTTAAGCCGCTTATCGTATTTACAGGAGAAAAACCAATGCATTGGAATTTAGTGTGGAAAAGGAGCAATATGAGGATAAATGATATTGAAATAAACGCTGTACATAATTATCTACAAATATAATAGGTTACTGCTACCAAGAACTTACGCACTAATTAAAGACAATAAAATGTGCTCAGTGTTTTTACCATATTATACACCATCGTATTATCACAGGATGTCATTATCACCTCAGGATGTCATTATCACCACCTTTGTTTTCGTGATTGCATTGTAAACTTTTCATGAATGACTCTAGCCAACACACATACACACAGAGCTTTTAAACAGCGTTAACTTACATGCTTACAAACGGATAAAAAAAGCTTTCACTACTGCGTATAGTTATTTCAACTTCAGGATAAAACGGTGGTAATTTGGCCGGGTAAAGGAGGAATACCATTATGGCTTCCTTTGCTGCATGCTATTATCATTACCATAATTATAATGATAAGCATCTCCCCCGTCTCCTTTTCATCTGGCTCAATTATTGTTGGCATGCTCACTTCAAAAAGCTAGAAGGACGATAATGGTTTTGGCATTTAGAAAAAAATTGCTGCTTTATTTGTGCACACACGTATTTCTGAGTACTGTTGTGGAGTGTGGTTGTGCCGTGCGATGATCTGTCTTGTAGATATGTCTCATTTTTTTCTGTCCAAAATCATGATTATGAATTCTTTACCACCCAAAAGCAAATAGAATAGGAGAAGTTGCTTCACTTCATGTTATATCCTGACTTTCGTACATGATTTCTTAAGTATTTCAAAATGCAATGGATTTTCTTTTCCATATGTATTACCGGAATAGTATGGAAACTTCGACACTATTGTTGTGATTGATGCATAGCCCTTTAGCCCAGCTTATACAATTTCAACTCATTTAATATGCGTCTTTGAAGGTTATATTTTGTTGCAGAACAGTATACTTTCATATTTGATATATATATATATTTCATAAATACTTTGTTTAATATTTAAATTAAACAGGACAGGCTTAACTGTATATTAAATTGTAATTTAGTATTCACTTTGTTTTATGTCTGAAAACCAATACAAGCTTTAACGCTATTTTAACATGAACAAAACCCACATCATATAATGGCATTTAAAAGTTAATGTATGTCAAGGATTTTTTAAAAACTGATAAGCCATCATCATGAAGTAATCAGAATATGTCTTAAAAAGGGAGGTGGATAAACTGACAAGAACTTGCCAAACCAAATATTTGTTGTCAGAAAGACAAACATTGCAAAAAATAAGTATGAAAGCAAAAAGTAGGAAGATTTATATTTCTTTTGCTATCATTCCAAAAAAAATCTTGATGCTCTTTTATGCATATCATGTATACATGATATATGTATACCAATGCGAAATCCTATCTTTATATATTCATGTATGCATCGTGTTGTTGTTGACAGTATTCAAACTCAGACGAGAGAAATCAACATATTACTTAACAAGTCATAAAGTAGTTGACTCTGCACAAATAAATTTATTATTATTATCAACTTTTGTAGAAGCAAATATATAACACTGTACCTATTTTTTGTTTTATAAATAATTGATTCACCTACGTGTACATAACATATGTAGGCTGGCCAAAAGTTAATTTCTAGATATTATATCCGACCAAAATGAAGTTTGGGCTTTTGGGCGAGGGCAACAAAGTATAGCGAGCAAATATGAAAACCAAATGAAAGCATTAGCCTAATCGAATATTAATGATGAGTCAAGACGGATTGACGGTGGCGGTTTGGAACAGTTTTTTGTCATGCTATCAAGCTAGAACACACGCTTTAGTTTGTTGCATATCAAATTTAATAGGTTTGCCCTCAGCTACGTAGCACATCAATACAAGTCGACAGAAAGCTTATTTCTAAACTTGATTTGGATTTATCCTATTTACATTTTCTTCCATGGACGGACTGTTGTGAGCAATGAACTATTCAAGAGGTTTTGATAGATGGATAGATGATGAATAATATGCAAAGTTATATTGCTGACTGACATTAGGTCATTTATTGGTATTGTGGTTAACAAGTAAAAAATATTTTTTCCGACCCGTCTCATTTTTTCTATACGTTCCTTCCATTCTGGTTTATGCATGTAGGTATGTAATGTATGTGGGCAGGACATCATGGTTCTTTTTGTGGTTGGTAATTCCAAGCAGTTGACTGAAAAACATGCATACTTTAAGGAAACTAAAACCAATAAAGTGGAAAACTTCGGGTTATCTTCAGACTCTCTATATCTTAGGTATTTATGTATGAATTTAACATACCATGTAAGTTGTATAATATATTATGTACGCCTCTGACGGTGGCAAATTATTGATGCCGTAAGTGCATATAGATATTAGGTCTTCATATATACATAGTTTGGATATGGGTAAGTGAAGATTTCATAATGTGAATAAAACTGGATTGGAAGGAAAAGTGTTCCAATCAATGCACAATGTGACCGACAAGAAAAGAGAAAAAATCCATAAATACGTTGGAAAACGATAGCAATTCCAACAACAACCTCCTACGTAGCAAGAAAGGTACTACAAGTAAAACTGCAATGTAGTCTTGATGTTATCAGAATCATAATATATATGTATATATTATATATAACTATAAAGAGCACCTTTTAAAGCCTTTGTCGTAAATGTGAAAAAAGTGAAGTCATTGCATCCGGTCCAAGTCATCATCTTTATCGTTGAGAACAATAGATTATTTTTTTGCAAGTTGAACAAAAAAGAGTATTTTTCCAGTTTAAGGACTTATCAACATCGTCATCCTCAAAGGCATATAGGAGAAAAGTACAAAAGAGTGGCTCTAAAGAA
>JAHZNG010002042.1:0-24126 GCA_027744375.1 Orchesellides sinensis | reverse complement strand
CGTAATCAAGAGTTGAAAGTTGTGAAGCTGTTGTTAAAAATCGTTACCAACGATATTCATCCCTGTGAAAAAATAAGGGTCCCGAATAATCGGAATCACAGCCCAACTACAGCTTTAATTTTAATTTCTGATAACTATGTCGGTCTAGTTTTATTAGTAGTCTGATATCTGACCTGGATAGACACGTGAGTCATCCCAAACAAACAACAACAGGCAAGGAATAATTCGGAAGGGAAGAACAACACAGGAACCGGAATTAGAACTTATGATTATGTTCACAGAACACCATGGCAACAGAATCAAACAAAAACAACTTTTCACCCTGTGCTAACTTTCACTCTCGCTGAGCCACTACTCACATTGCAAAAGTACTCACAGGCTTGAACATTATGAATGTGCTATGGCTAATGGCGACGTAAGCGTACTTGTATAAATCAATATGCAATATTTTAATAATTAAAATTGTTTACAGTACAATTTGTCATTTTATAATTTGGCAAATTAGTTCAAATAAGAAATAAATAATAAATAAATTTCAAATGGTTTGGCATATTAGTTGTTTGTTGTCAAAAGAAAGTAAATACTTCAAAGTAAACATGCACTTCAAATAAATCCTTGTGTAAAAAAGCCTACAAATATTTATACTTGTAAAGGAAAATGAATAGAATACTTTATTTCGTTTAGTGATTGCGAGTTTTTCATCTTCGATTGACAGTCTAATAAAGTCTAGTTTTACTACTTAATCAGAGTATCAGTGCTATATGTATGTATGCTTATGTTTTACTGTGATATTTTTTAGAAATCGGCAGAAGAAATTAGTGTACTAGAATTAACAAGTTGAAAAGGCTTAGTATATCTAATATTGCAACTCATCGTTTATAAATTAAGATAATAATGAAGTCACATAGGAAAATATTTTTCGAGCTGCCACGTGATAAAGGAACCTTCCAACGAAGAACAGAACGCTTGGATTGGAAAAAAATCGGTAAGTTAAAAATAAAAAGTATCAAACAATAGGGTAATTAGTTCATTCACTGTAAGAAATCAATTGATTTTAATGCTATTAACGATAAAGCACTCAACAAGATTTTTTATTATCTTAAATGGATGACTTTTAACGCATAAGACTTACAGAATAAAAGAAAGAAAGTTGATGAAGATGATTTTTATTTTGACCAGAAAGTTGTCTAGATTGATTTTTTGTATCTTTAAAAATGTTTTAATCGCATTACATGAAGAAGATCTAGACTAAAACTACACGTTCTCATTAAAGGATGCAATTGTTGACTAATAAATGAGTATTGTTGACAGAATGCTTATAAAGCAAAAAATCATTTTTTCTTTTGTTTCTCAGCTTCCATTGACATTGACAATATAATCCAGAATGGCGATGCCAGACTACTTGAGGAGTTGATAAGCCCAGTGACTTTTTGTAGAGCAGATACAGAGTTCGATCATGATAAAATTGATCCTGGTTTCATCAAAGTTTTTCGTCTGAGTCAACTTATCTCCGAATGCCTACTCGCCTCCCATGAGAAATGTACTGAAAGACTAACAACCATTGAAAAAGAGAAAGAAAAACTTTCAGAAGAAATTCTTCATCTCAGAGAAACTGTAGCGAGTGCCAAAAAGGAGCTAAAGAAACGGAAGGAAATGCTTGCTTCGAGTCAGAATGAAATGCTTGGCCAAAACAATAGTGATGAGTATGATCAGGTTTGTTTGTGCTTTCTCGATTTTGTTCAGTTCCTAATTGGTAATGCTCAGAAAAAAATCAAGCTTGCTTTATTATCCATCATCGCTAAACCATAGGTCTTCCTAGAAAATTTATTATTTAACAATCTAGTAGTAAAGCATAATGAAAACTAAGTTGAGGATATTGTTTTATTCCATCATTAATGCAGCCTTACGTAATCCCCAGTTGTCAGAATAAGGGTTGTCCTTTGTACTTTATATCATTTATTAGAAAAAGAAGAAGAGTTATGACTTATGACCATAGACGTATGAAATATATATAGACTAGTTCTAAATTCTTTGGTTATGACGTATACTTATCAATAAGTATTGCATGATCTTTTTGCTGATGTAAATACCTACAAATGTACATATGTACCCCTTCCTTTAACAATATACTAAAGGTTACCATTTAACATTGTTTCACAGTGCCCATACTGCTCCAAAAGGTTTCTTACAAGTGGCTATCTCTTGGCTCATATTCAACGGCGACATCAAGGCCTTCCAATCAATCCTCTGTATCCATCTCTTCCCCATGCGGCAAGCTTGCTTCACCCTCATCGCCAAGCGATTGTGAATCCAAATCCTGCTGCACAGCCACCAAGCGCAAATGGAAGCCATGAGTCTTTCGTATCCCGATCTCCCCAGCAAATTCTACCCCAGAACCATCAACAACCCTTTCTTCATACACCAGCGTCTTCCATGCTATATGGAGCTAATCAGCTTGTCCAACATAACACCTCTTTTTCGGGCTCTGTCACATCCCTCAATCAAATCCCATCAAATCCTAACAACCAGCCAATTAATAATTCGGACATTTTATGGCGACGAGACTCTTTTACGCAGACAACGATTCCTGAGAATGGTAAGAATGACATGACATGATACTCTTTATATATAATCCCTTATCAGTACAAAAGTCTCTCTAAGAAAGCATCTTAAGTTTTGATTATCATTAACATTTGATTTCATCCCTACAATTTCTTCAGCAATTGATCCTAACATACTGGTTTTAAACATGGTGGAGAAATACCTGGAACAGAAAGCTGCGTCAGTATCGAAGCAAAACTTGGAGGAAGATCGGCAGCCGTCACCTTCAGATAAGACTTTTTCTGATTCTCTCTGCCAACAGAAAAACGCTGCAGTACTTTACAAGGAAGCCCTTTTAATAGAAAATGTACAACCACCATCCCTAATATCATCGTCATCCACGATTCCTCCGGCTGGTTTAGGTAAGACCCTTTTGCACTCGTAAAAGTACATCTTATCTAACGGTTGCAAATAAGCTGGGCTGGGGGTTGGGGGTAACAGGAGATTTCTTTTCACCCAAGTTAGCATTTTTTTTCTTTAAAAAACTTTCCCGTTATGAATCATTCCGTTACGAGGAAGAAATTGCTAATGTACTCTATTTAGATATTTATTTGCTAGATACAGGCCTTGAATAGTTATGAGTGTTATTTTGAAGATTTACAATATAGACTTTTTTTGCGTATTTACAATGTGTCATTTTATATGTTTATGTTGAGTTGAGATAAGATTTAAGAGAAAAAAATGACTACATCATTTTGCCAGGGGCACAAAACATCATTAGAAATTCCTTTGGTGCTCCCCTGTAACAATTTGTTCTTCTATAATTATGTACATGTTGAGGCGCATATGGCACTAACTATAGAAAAATTTCTCGAGTATTTGCTTTGATGAAATTGTTACAGCTGAGAGAATATGTGGTTCTCATACCGATCTTGGTGGTGTACGTTCTTCAAAAAGTCAAGATGGGATAGTGGAGGCAGCACAAATGGACGTGATCCGGTTGCAAAATGAGTTTGAGTCGCAGTGGCAAAATCTGGAAGAGAAAGTTAGACAAAGTGGGATCGAGGAGTTGAAGGGCGCCATGATTTCTGATGTTACAAAGGTAATATGTAGTATGAACATTTTTGGAGGTTGAAATATAAATGGCGTAAGCTGTAAGTAGGATAAAACTTGACTCACGTGGAAGAGCACATTATGCGTGGGAATACTAGACTACTAGACCAACAAGGTTTAACAAACAAATAACGTTCCATAACCTTAGGAAATCTATTTATCATTTTCTCCATTTTATAATTTGTTGATTAACGCAATGCCATTAAAAACAAAGCGCTGGAGCATTTACATTAGTGTGTTTTAATGAGAGATTCATTATCTAATTTTATGTTTTGTCAAATTGCGTTAATATAAAAGTCAGAAGACTTTTGTAGTTTTCTTTGAAGTACATGCTGTAGTAATACATAGCCAACTTTCATTTAATCAACTTTAAACATATGTATCCAACATCTAAAAGTAATAGTTTCCAATTTTGATGTATAAAGTATATTTCTAAATATTCAAATAGATTCAAGGATTTCCAATTAATTCATCAAAAAAGAATCAGAGGGAGGAAGGTGAAGTACCAACAAAATCCCCTGCTGTTGATCATTCTCAACAACGTGCTTCTGGGCCTTTTGAGAGACATGATGAAATCCAAGAGTTAAAAATATCGTTACATGCTGCTGTACGTGTCTATATATATGTATATGTATAATAATACAATATATAAAATACATGAATTACTTGTGTCTGTGTGTGTAGGACATGTCGGATGAAAAGCGTTTAGAATTTCAATTTATGCATGTAATTTAGTTTACAAGAACTAATCTCATGAATGAATGGTTTATTTCTTCATTGAAAAGGTACAAGACGAGCTAAAGTCCCTCGTTTCACGATTGGAAAGTCAAGAACATTTTTGGCAAGAGAAATTAGCTTGTGTGCAGCAAGAGCATGAAAAGCAAATTCAGCAACTACGCCAAGAGCTACTATTCCAACATGGAAGAAGCAGTAGTAACGGTGACACAACTACGAAGAACAATGCTAATCCGACAAAAGAAGTAAATCAGGTTTTGGAACAGGCAAATGAAGATGTAATCATGGATGACAAGTCTCAACAGTTCAGCGATGAGGAAGAGGAAAACAAAGAGAATGTTCCATCTCAAGGGATTATAATGGTGGGACCGAAGGGTCACCACAAACCGAAAAGTTTGAATCAGCATTGCACTGGTGGGGCACCGAGAGACACGTTAGGAGAAAATAGCAGTGCTCCTATACCTGTAGCAAAACCACGAAAGGGTAAAGCATCTCTTCAAGTTTATTCTTCCGGGGGAGAAGATGTGTCTTCAGCTGCACCAAGTCCCATTTCTACAACTGAGGTACAGCAAATGCTATCCCTACAGTCGGGCTTCCAACAGCAGCCTCACGGATCTAGGAAGGGAACCGCAGAGATTGAGCTGAAATCACTTTCTGAATCAGAGCCAGAGTATTTGAAGATAATTCAGTCGGAAGAATTCCATGAGAGAAAGCATGACAATTCCATTCTAAATCCTGGAACTATGATTGTTACGAATAATAATAATAATACAAAAAGCAAGCAGTCGTCGTTTTGTACTCCAGTGATTTCTACTCCTACTAGTGCTGTCGCAGCAGGAATGAATAAATCCGGTTTGTTACTCAAGCATAAGCATAGCATGAGGTTTCTGATTTTCCATCAAGATTTTAAATCATGTTCATCGAAATGAAAAGCTTGAACATGTAATGTTATTTATGGTGTACTAGGTGCGACAAGAGGAGAAGGAGAGGTAGCTGAGCTAAACTCAGATGAGGTTTCAGATTATACACTATCTGAATCTATGGACGATGAGGAAGGTGATGATGAGCAGAGTAATGTCAGGTCCGCACGCTTTCAAAAGAATGACAGCCAACAGCATCAGTCCCATCCTGAATCCATTAGTCATCGAAGAGGAAAATCTTCATCGAAGCAAACACCTGTCAAAAAGAAGTACATTTTTGATGCACAGGCTCGTAAAATTGTCGAAGTTTCACCAGATGATGATGAGAATGACGATGATGAACAGTCTGGAACTGGTGATTTGAATAATGATGATAACGACAGCAGGAAGACAAGAAAAAGCCAAATGGATCTAGTTCGTGCCAAGACAATAATGGAACTGGAACAACAAATGACTGATATTGGACTTAATCCGGAAAGTACAGCCATTGGTTTGGAAGAGATGGGAAGAGCTTTGAAGCATCTCAAGTTACAAAGAAGAGCTTCTGGGGATCAGATGCATGTACGTTAATGGGGGAAATATTATTTGTTGTACATTTTACCTTTACATAAAAAAGTTATATTTTTTATGAAATGCGCATTGAGAATCACAATCCTATGACATTTCAATGCATATATGTAATTTGTGTTCACATAAGCCATTCTGGCTCACTTTTTTGTTCCATTATGATATGTCATTTGCTTTGTCAGTGGAATATGAAAATAGTTTCGTACAAATTTACAGAATTATGAAAAGTTTGAAGAGGAAAGAGCTGCTGTGAAGACTCTTGCCAAGTTTCAAGCGACACAATCATCCATTGATGGGAAACTAGATGCCATATCCACTCTAAGTACAAAAAATACTTCGCAAAGCTCTCTAGTCAAGATGTTCAAGACTGCTGGGATAAAGTTTAGGAAACGGGTAAAGTGAAGTTTCTTTTTTGTAGTTTCATCTTATTTAGATTTCTTTCTCCCTTGTTTGCCATACATTGTTGTCAACGTTGGCTTATTTACAATGCCACTCATGTAGGCCCCTATACATATGAAAAAACTGAACTAATGCATTGATACGTTCTTTTGTGACACAAACGTCATTTACAATCATTTAAAGAGTTGTAAAAAAGTAACAAAATATTTTTACATGTTGCTCATTCAACGTAACTTTTTTTCTTCTTTTTTTGCACATTTACATAAATTCAAGGTGGCATCCGCTGTAAAGAAAAAGTCTAAACCGGAGGACGCTGATGAGCAAGAGAAAGTAAGTACAAAGAAGCCTTCATCTGCTCCCGCATTGAAAACAACTTTCTTTTCGAGAGCCCGGTGGGGACGAAAGAAAAAATTGGACGGAGCCAAGAAATCTGAAGAGAAGTTGGAAGGAGAAGAGATTGAAGAAAATAGCAGTGACGTCTCAACTGAAGAATCCAGCGAAGAAATAGAATTACCCCCTTTTATGACTCGTTCCAAACCAATTCTACCTCGTAGACGGAATTCCAGTCGATCTTCTGAAAGACCTAATGCATCCATAAGACGTAGTAGAAGATCCCGATCTACTTCGCAACCAAAATCGGCTAAAGCATTGAAACGGCTAAATAATAACAATAACAATGGAAATAATTCTGTTCCCGCATCATCATCTGCAGCAACTGCTGTTATAGCAGTCAAAACAGGCGCATCCTCATTAAAAGATCCATTTAACAAGGACAGCAATAATAGCAATACTGACAATATCACTTCAAACTCTTCGGCATCTTCTCCTTTCTCAAATGTTGATGATGAGCGTGAGTCTATGTACGATAATAATGATCATGATGACAACGAAAAGGTGGAGGGGCTTGGCGATAAACATGCCAGTAATCAAAGACAAGGGCAAGGATCACACGGGCATAATACAGGTCTATTGGAGAGCTCTTCCTATAAAAAATCTGAAAAAGCTGTTATTAATGAGCTTAAAGCGAAGCTTAATACGAAAACAGATAAAGCCAAAAAGTTTGGAAATGATGATGCAGAGTCTAGGCAATATCTCCAAACAGGGATTGCGGGGAAAGGAAAAACATCTTCAGGAAGCGATGATGGTATGATGCAATTTTAATAAATTTATGCAATGTACACAAACATAGATGTATTATATATTTACATTATGCAAATATATTTTATAAGATTTACGGAGAATGAATGTAGGCTTGAATTTAACACGTAACTATCCGTGTGAACACATACATATTATTACCAAGTCAAAAGAGAGTCAAAATATATTAGCATTAGCAAAAGACACATGTAAAGAGTAAATTGCTTTGCTTATTCATTCATTCATTCACGTTTAATTTCCTCGTGCTACTCTTTTTTCATGATACTATATCTTTGTTCCGGGAAACACTTAATGAATGGGAAAAGAAGAGGAAAGTCAGGCGGAAAATTGGGACGACGAGGAGGAAGAAGATGAGGGTGATTCCGCTTCTTTTGCAATTTCTGGGAAAAAACAGGATAGTAGAACAAAAGCACGTCCTGCAGAATTTAATAACAGCAAGCATAATGAAAATCATTGGGATGATGACAAAGACGAACACCAAGACACGTCATTGCATTCAAGAAATGCTTCCATAATAACAGGATCTAAATTAGTTGGTGGGGGAGAAAGTAACAGATGGACTGAAAAGCAAGTTGAATATGGAGGAAGTACACCAAGTTGGACAAAAATATCAGAGAACCGGTTACAAGAAATCAAGCAAATGATACGTCGGAATAAGAGAGACATTGGTGGTAATACATCTTCAAGTGATCAGGATGATTCTGATGACTTTGAAGAAACGAATGAAAGAAGGGGAAATGCACGGGTTGAGAAAGTAAAGGAAATAGGAGAAAATCATCGAGGTGAAAGGTCAGTCTAATTTAGTTTTTCTTTGTATTCGCCGTTCTATCAAGTAGCATACTAACGCACAAATATGTACTTTTGGGCATCTAATTATACAAGAGGCTCTGATTACTTAAGTCTATGACTATACTCGATATGTATAACGTGCTTTGCAAATTACTTCCTGATCTCCTCCCTCATTGCCAGCTATCTACCTCGTAAGTTTAATGAATCCAACCTCTTTGCTTTTAATTAGGTAGAGATTTTATGTAGGTGTAAGAGATTCGGATGGATTTTATGCTTATCGGTAGTTCAGCTTCAAATAGTCCAAATGTGTACAGCATATACATTATACATCATTAACAGGATGGATATTTTGTTGCTATTCCAGTGAAATTCGTCTGATTTTATAATTAATATGCACGCATGTATTTATCTTGGTAGGAAGCGACGAAGCGATATGTATATATCAAGCCAAGGATAAAAATAATTACGATAACGAGCATTTTCAGTTGAGTAGCTAGAGTACAGGAAACAAAATAAAAATGACAGAATCTAAACAACAGCTAAGCTACGTGATAAAGATCAAATTATATTATCCTATTTTTTATTTAGGTCTAGTGAACAGCCAGTTCGATCTACTTATCAACAACGACCAAAAACGGCCGGTCGGGATGAGCGACACAAAGATGATAGTGATGAGTTCAGTGATGATGAAAATGATGTTAACGCTATATTACAAGAAACAAGAATTAACACCAAGGACAACGCCAATTCGCGTCATGATCTTCAACATGGCCGTTTTGGTGGAAATGGTGACAGTGGTGGTAGGATTATTCGGACGAAAACGGGGTTCCTTGAGACTCATAGTAGTAAACCAATGCTAAACAGTTCTGAAGAGATAGAAGAAGACGTAAGAGAATTGCTGAATGCTACGATGAGTGAAGATGATGAAAAATATTCAAAACCTCGCAACAATAATGCTATTCCCCATTCAACGTCATCAGGATTTAAAAATTTTAGAAAAACGAATGTTTCTACTATGCAACCGACGCATCACAATAGGTTTATTGATTACAGTGGTACTGGGAGTCAACCTGGAAGAGTGGTGGGCCAGAGAAAGGTTCAGGGAGTTGATGACCGTGCTAGAAATAGTCCTTCAAATAATTCATGGGACTCTCAAAAATAAAACCATATTTTTACAAGAGAAATATTATGAATATATGTGCTTAACCTATTCTTTATTACTTGTTTGATAAGGATAATTGCATTCTGAATAATGGAATAATAATGTGTGTTTGGAATTTTTTGTGTCAAACTAATGAGTACTGTAATGGTAAAACAATAATTAGAAATTTAACCTGACAAAATGTACCCGCAAAATATAAAATGACTCTTTAAAATATTGGTTCCTTACTTCATTGCATAAAGCATAAATTATTAATAAAAACTCAGAATGTTATATATTATGGAGAATTCATTGAATTATGCAAAATCTATTTAAAAAAGTAATTTTACGTATATCATTACAGGTACGTAGGTATTTTTTAAGTAGTGCATAGACTTTGATTCGCTCTCATTTCCCAACGCTTTAATATTTTGACTCAATTTTTTGTGTGTAATATCCCTGGACCCTTCCACGTATTTTCCACCATTCGCCATTAATAGAGTTGGATCTGGTGTAAAATGCTAGGTCTTTATGTCTGGGTCATGCAGTTTCACTTTTTTAACATGCCCATTTTAGGCATAACTCCTCCCATTTATGTATTTGTTGAAATAGTGAAACAAAAAGTACTCAGGTTGTACCCATTTTAGGCATAACTCCTCCCATTTATGTATTTGTTGAAATAGTGAAACAAAAAGTACTCAGGTTGGACAAGGCAAGAGTGGTGAGTAAGCTGGTATACTTTGATTTAGCTGAGGTTGTTTACTCTCTGCTTGGGAACCTTCAAAATGTGACAAGGTGAGTTGCAAATAGTACAAAATTTTCATCTTCCCGGTCATCTTTGCCAGCTAGTTTAATTAAGACAGTTATTTTAGTTAAACAAAGTATTGGATTTTATAATATAAAGAATGTAGTATCCTGCTAAAGTAGTTTTAATAAAAAAACCTGTTATCTGGTTCCCGAAAATCCAATTTATATTTTTCAAAGTGCAGATTTATCCTCACCTTTTTTCAGTTTTGGTGTGGTTTGGTATGATAAGCGAGAAATTCTGAATGGCTGACACCACCAAATAGTATTTGACTAGTGTTGCGTTGGATCCGCACAGACCGATTTTTAAAATAATTTCTAATTAAAATGGCAAAGAGTCCCCATAAAACATGCGACTTTTAGCCAGGATGTGTACTTTCAGGAATGAGAAATATTGGCAATAATATTACTAGCTCTCACACTGGAAAGAAAATGCATATCAATACAAATGAGCATTCAATCAAAAGGCCTAACGATTATCTATCAAATAATATGTTGACTAGCTTGATCCATTAAGCCGGCTTTGAGACAAGTGCCATCAAAGTCTATGCACTACTTTAAAAAATACCTACGTATAAGTGTATACTGTTATACAATGAATAACGATCAATATTTCTGCAATGCTAAAGAATTTTTTTTGCATATGCAAATATATCCCAAGGTGTATCTTTAACTGACTCTTGCTGTGTTTCACCCATTCCTACAATGTTATTTCTCGAACACTATTTTCGAACTCGGAATGCCTCACAAACTATATCATGATACTGTCTAATGTATCTTATCCTCCCTCTTCCAAAACTCATCTACACTCATCGATTCTTCTTCTTCATCTCCATTCAAAATGGCTCATCATCTGTTACGATGTAGATTCACAAATCCACTTCTCAATTCGCTCTGTTATTAACTGATTACGTCTTTCACAAGAGTCTCCTTATATATTTATGCTTATGTTGAAATAAGCTCGAGAAGACTACATCCGAGAAATAGTTTTTTTTGCACAGAATATCCTTTCACACGTAAATAGGAGGAGTACCAAAAATACTCATCTCATCATTGCAAATATGCACATACACATGAACTCCTCACATTTTTCAAAAGCCATGAGCGAAGATAAGCAAAGCTTCCTTCAGAATGTTACTCAGTGTCTTGATCTTTACGCCTTCTCTTTTTCCTCCCGTTGTCGTTCCATCCTCCATGCCTTTTTGCTACTTACACAAAAAAATAATATCCTAAAATCATCCTCTCTCCCTCATCTTCTCATCTCATGTAGCAATACAGCCCTCACCATCATCAGTAACCGATTCTTCATATTAAAATCGATTTTTCGATCATTGCTACAATTTCGCTTGTTTAAAAATCCGTGCATTATGGTGGTCTATAATAAAGTGGACAGCAGAGGTGGGGGCGGTGGTTACTTCAAATTCTTCAGTTATTCGTGATTTAGTCAGATTTTTTAATTTCCGGTGAACATTGTATTATTGTGATAGAATTGTAGGTAAACGTGTTATTTCGGGTTTTTTTTCTTATTTTGTCTGGCAAACAAAAATATTTGTGGATAGTTTTGGTGTTGTGCAATAATCGGTGCATTATGTGCAGTGCATACCATTTCATATATACATTGCACTACAGACTCGTTGTAGTTATAATTTGTGCAATCTAATATATATGTATCGTCTATCTATAAAAAATGTGTGGGAATGGAATGACGACGATGTGAGAGATAGAGAGAGATGTGCTGAGGAGATGAGTGGAGTGGAACAGATGAGAATCAAGTAGCGTTTTTTATCTTTTAAAAAAGTGGAGCTTGTATCCTATAAATGTGTCTATACTCCATATTTTGTTGGCTTTTCCTCCAAAAATGTGTACTAGTGTTTAATAATATTTTGGAAAGAGAAGTCGTAGCAGTAATGATGGCTGTATTGATGATGGAGGTGGTTATAGGGGGACAACCGTGTATATCACGAACACAGTCCATCCTATTTTTATGTGAAAGTTGATGACAGGACAAAAAGTAATAATGTAAAAAATAACCTGTTCCTTTCATTCTTACGTGTTTCTTGTACTGTTCTCCTGAAATAATAGAAATAAGTATGGATTCGCGATTATCATGCACCTCCAATACCTTTGGAGGTGTTGCTCCACAACAGCGACCAGCAAACCTACGTTCCTCTGTTTCTATGTTCATTGAGGATTCTAGGATAACGGCGGTGGCCAATGCGGACATGAGACCACCAATGTTTCGTGGTGGAGGAGGATTTAGTAGTGGGAGGGTGGTAGATCATCCAGGAAATTCTTCGTATTCTATTACATCACAATCTGCGTCATCCTCCTCTTGCCACCACCCCCNATCCTCCTCTTGCCACCACCCCCGCAATAATGCCGCCGGCACTTTGTCATCCTCTTCTTGGAATATGAGACCATCATTCTGCAAAATATCTACAACCCTCCCAGAACCTCCGACTCACCACCACCACTCACAGCATTCTAGTCCAGTACGCTCCGCCCCAACACCAAGAGCATGCTCCTCCTCCCCAGTGAGATTCTCCAGAGGGGGCAGTGGTGGTGGAGGTGGAGGATCAAGGGAAATCATTCATAAAATTATACGAGAGACCAGCGTGGAGGATGACACAGTCCCAGCAGTTCAACAGCATCACTCCAGACTGCCTCCAATACCACATCCTCCTCCCACCTCCTCCACCTCTCTTCCCACCACTCCCACAACCGAATGCAGAAAACCACCTCAATCCGTGAGGAGAACCACTACGCTCAGTGTGGAACCCGTCATTTCATTTATAAACGTGAGGGAGACCCTCCCTCCCAGACTGAGAGACGACAGGGCTATACACCTCCGTAAACCTCACACTCAGATCCCCAGGAGGTGGGGGAGGAGACATCACTGGAGGACCTTCATTGTCAACATCCACCTCCACACCAGGTTTTATTGACCATCATATCCCCTCTCCCTCCATGTCCTCCTCCACAGTAGTAGACATGGACTGTACCAGTGGTGGCACCAGCTTTCGCCACATTCACAACCAATTCCACCACCCCCACCAACCCCCCACAAATCTCATGTACAGCACATACAGCACCTCCCGTGATGGTTTCGAAGCTCAAGTTCAAATTCAGTTTGGCCCCCACGGAGGCACGTTCACAGCGTCACGTCGTCGAAACCAAAACATTTCCATATGTCAAATGAGTTCTGGTAAGAGTTCGAAAAATCTTGTGTGTGTTCGAGAAAGTATTACTTTTTATTTTATTTATTGCCGTCTACCATACACATGCGTACTAACAATACTACGACTTCTGTTCAAATTATGATTATTATTATTATTCATATCCTGTCTGAAATACGATGGACTTCTACTCGGTGGCGCCATAGGAGTATCCCGTCTCATCACCGTATTCACCCTAGCTCCCCCTCCAAACCCTTGTTCAGGTGCCGGTGCCACCCTCCCCCGGCTCTGCTTGCCCGCTTTAATCATAGCCAACATTCTAGCCTCCTTTTGCTTATCATCCTCATGGCGCACAGCGTGACAATATGTGCACTCCACAATATAACAGATTTGCTTGGTGAGACAGCAGTATAGTCCACAAGGGAAGCAAAGTACCCCAGTCAGATACCCCGCTAAACTGGTCTTCCTCACAAAAACGCCCATTTCACAATAGGGACACATGTTCATATCCAAATTCTCACTGTCCTCCCGCCTAGGTCCTCCTCTTCCATACATAGCCGCCTGTTGTGCTGCTAACGCCGCCGCCGCTGCTTGTGCATCTGCCTCCGCTTGAGCTTCAGCATCCTCATCTTCCGCATCCCCTTCCACAGGTTCCGTAACCACTGCTGAGCTGGTGGGTCGGCGTGCCAATATTGAAGACAGGTAAATTGGTCGCTCACTGATATATGACGATTGGTGAGGCTGCAACTCCATTTCCGTCGCCCGATGGCTGGTCAAGCTCCTAGTTGACTGGGCGGCACTTGGTTGATTCAATGGAATATAAAGATGACCATCGTTCCCCATTCCCCCATGATTCTTCCCCAGGGGGAGTAGTGCCGGAATCTCGGTGTTGGGTAGACACTCTGGATTAATTGCCAAAAACTGTTGCGGCTCCACATCTTCATTTCCATCTTGAGGCAACCAGGGTGGATGGGTAAACGTAATGATTTGTGCGGCAGGTCGGCCATCAGGACAGAATCCGCCTTGAGGTACGACGGGGCACTCGGCGGCGGGCGTAGGCTCTTGAGGTGTCTGCTTGGATTTCCGTTTCTTTCGTTGCTCTGAAGCTCCTGGCTGGTCATCGGAGGTGGGAGGAGCGGGGAGTTGGGGCTGCTGAGTGTATTCAGTGATACGGCTGGTATCTTGGGTGTTCTCCTGGTTCTGGGCGCCTGGCCATAAAAAATACCAACGTTGATGGTGACCAGGTCGGTCAGGAAATTGTTCAAGAGAACTGGTAGCAAGTAGGCGGAGTCCTGATAAAAATTAATTAATTAATTACCTGTGCATAAATGGCAGGCGGGGGTGTAGAATAGGAAATGTAGGTAGATTGAGACGCGTCACCATACCCGTTCCAGCGGTGTTGTAGCTTTGATACGAGCTGGCCAGCGATGTTCTCCTATTGTCTAGATACGCTTGTTCAGGATTATTGTTGAGAAGATTAGGATCCCTCCAATATGGAGGTGGTGGGAGGTAGCTTGATCCAAAACTGCGTCGGCGTTGGTATGTCTCCTCGGGTGGCTCTATACTGCGGCGTCTCACGTAGGACTCTGGTGTCTCCCTGTAGACTAGGGATGCACGTAATGGGGGTGGCGGTAGTAGTAGTCATAGTCATATGGCACTAGTCCAGAAAGTCCAGAGTAGCCTCCAGATGACCGCCGTTTCCGTCTGTAGGTCTCTATGTCTGCGTCGTAGTCTGTACTCTGACTATGTCGGCGGTGGCGATGAGGAGGGGGAGGAGGTGATTCTGGTGTTTGAGGTGGATATGGATAGTCTGGAGGAAATGGGGGTGGGGTGGAACTACTGCGACGTCTACTGTGGCGACGCTGCTGGTAGCGCTCTGCACTAGCTCCTCCACTGGAACGACGAGGATTATCCATGATTTTATTTTAAAAATTACGGAATATATATTCAATCTGTTTTTATTAAGGCTGGAGTAGTTTTTTATTTGTATTTTTTATTTCCTTATTAAAAAATACAAAAAAACATTATGCATTTGTTTTTTATGTTTCGTTAGCAATCACACAACAACAAGGCTTATATCATGCGTTGCGTGTATTTTTAAGTTTGACCTAAATATTTTTGAGAAATAAAAATGCATTTTTTCATGAGGAAATTCCTCTTTTTAACTTTCTCCGCATTCCATTCTGAACAAGAAACCAGTTTGTATTTTTTAGCCTTCCCAAACAAAGAATTTCCAAAAGCTATTTCTGAATCTGAGAGTGTATTGCTTTTATGCATATTTTATTCCCCTTTATATGTGTGTATACCATTTATACACTGTGACACAATGACGTACATGACGTTAGGCTGTATACAAATTAAATACTGTCATTCTCAAAGGTTTTTTAGCATTGGTACACACGGAAGCAATCCGTTTTTATACGATGAGATTTTAAATGAGTCGGATGACACGTGCTTTCCGTTCGTTCACTTGTTTTTCTTAAGTTTTGAGACGACTTCTTGAATGCAATAATGATTAAACACATCACAGCCCATTCAAAATATACTATAAGCTAGAGACTAGAGCATTTTATATCAAAAGCTCAATCTCGCAATGCATTTGGCATGTCTGATTCATATTGAGAGCTAAACATATGTAGCGAGATGTACTTAAACATACGCTTCATTTTTTCTATCCGTCTGTTTTACTTTTATAAATACAGTAAAATAGCGGTTTGGCAAAATCTTAGTTCTTCCGAGTAAATTAAATATTGCCCAGTGACATGAAAAAATATTCGATATTTGCTCATAAAAATATACACACAATTTTATTTAAAAATTGTAAACCGATTATTTTTTGTTCCGCTACTTTTCTATGCCATGTTTACTCACACTATTTGTACTGGCTTTCTTTTCGTCTCATCATTTCCATTCTAATATTGTGCTCTCTCCCCAAAATAATTAATTCACCCACGCAAAAAAGCCATCCATACATAAACAAACCCACAAGACAAAGTTTTAAAAATAGGCAAGCCTTCTAGTTGTTCTGTGGCTTTTTGCTCTTCTCCAGCCCATTCATCTTCCATTTAACCCATGATCTGTAGTAAATTTGTCAACTTTTTTCTTATATCCCTCCCTAACCCATACATACATTCACAAAAAAGCCAATGTTGAAATACATTTATTTTAACGAACCCCATTATTTTCCTCATCCCATCTCAACTTCTTTATCGCCCCGTAACTTTTCATTTGTCACCCAAACTCTGATTGCATTTTTTAACCCTTCCTTTTTCCTTAATTTACAGTTAGCTCTGTAACATTGTCACCAAATTTATGCGGTGCCATTATAATACATCCCATTTCCTTCTTTAAAAAACTCAATATCCAATACAAACTCGTTTTAACACGGTCGGTGGCATTTGCCATTTTACAGAATAAAAAATGAATTGATTATTTTTTATCACTTTTTTTACATACAGATTTGCTCTCAGCTCAGGCCGAGCGGAAGGAGAAGTTGCGAGCCACAATCAACGACCGGAAGGCCATGTTGGCCAGGCTGCACACAGAAATCGTTCAGCTTCGCAGTCAACTTCAATTAAATCCTATATCAGAAGTGAGCATCTTATTTTGATATACTAATTACTCTTTTATTTTTCTTCTATGACGTAATTATGAATGACAGGTACACACTACGCATGCCATAATATTTGTCTTTTGTAGTTTATGAATGAACCATACGACTCTAGCTTGATTATTTTAAAGAATAACCGAGACCGAGAAAAAAAACCTGGCGCCCACATAATATTTATGTATATTTTTACGGAGCCAAGAGCATTTGTTATTTTTTCCTGCCTCCAAACCTCTAAAAACCTACACAGAAAAATTTCTCTTTGTAAAAATAATTTGTTTGTGCATTTTTCTCGCTATTATATGCACAAACACAAAGTAATATATATATTATGTAAAAGAAGTTGGAAAGAAATGCATAATAATTATATACAGATTGGAAGACGAGGCTCGTATAAGATATTATGAGAGTTTGCACTTGAATTTTTTTCTTGGCAGAAGTACATCTATTTTTACTTTATATCTTGAGTTTCTATATTAATATATGGAATATATGTATAATTTGTAGTTTTATGAGTATTTATGAGTTGCACAAAGCGTAGATGTGTAGATAACATAAGAGATTATTGGTTGGAGGGAGTTGTGACGTGAATTCGATACGTAGGTACATATTATGTATATTTAGCAATAATGGCAAAAAATGGCTACAGCTGGTGTAACTAGCTTATTTCGATAAATACAATTACGATTCGTTTAAAATTGTGGAATATTGTTAATTTGCGGAGAGAAATTCGCATTTTTGATGGGATGAGTAAATTAGAGCGAATAAAATATGTTTAGGTGATCAGGGAATAAAAACATTGTACTTTACCCTTGAACTAGTCAAACTTGGACCTCACCTCAAGACTTTGATATTTATAGGGTGGATAGAACATCATATCCTAAAAATATGATTAGGATTGGGACAAAGATTAGGGTTACGTTACAGCGTTATATAAGCAACCACTCAAAAATCGTTTTTCTTTATGAGTTCCAAAAATCTTGTTCTGGCTCGCATTATAATATATTAATATACCTTGTTCCCACCCAAGTGTGCATAAGTAATGCGTAGTTATATGTATTGTAAGGTGTAAGCGTGTATATATTGAGCTTTTCTTGCTCCGTAATATTTTATGTTGACAGAAGACGCTTTTTTAGTGGAGAAAAATTTGTATAAAAATTAGTTTGAACTTGTCATGTCATGTCATGATGAAATTGCTACAATTTTTTTATATTTTCAGCTGGAGAAGCTCAAACAAGAGAATCAGAGACTGCGAATTGAATGCGATTTCATGGCTAGGGAGGTTGACCTTTATCAGAATGGCTCAGGTATGCTCAAATGAATAAAACAAAAATGGGTATAATATTCAATATTCTTAACGATTTTTATTGAAAACTGAAAATTATTCATTTTTTGTAGTTCCGTTGGGCGAGACAAATGAAGAATTCTACCAAGGAATTTACCCTGGACAGAGTGTTGACGCCCTGTTTGGAATTACGAATAATCGTCGCAAGCTTAATAATCCACCGCCACGACCACCCCCTCCAAAGTTCCTAAATAGCCCGCAAACGCCTGGGGGAGGAGGGGGATCATCACCAGGTCATCAAGACGCCAGCTTTCCACATCCAGATGGAGAATGGCGGTGCTCCATGTGCACATTCCAAAATCATCGTGACCTCGGTTACTAAAATAAAATAAATACTTAAATACTGAATTAACTAAAAAATACAACAGGGGTTTATACGAATTTTTTATGTGTTTTGTAGACTTTTGCGAACAATGCCAAATGGTGAGGGTAAAGCATGCTGCGCATGGACCAAGTAAGTTACAAATGAAAATTCCAATAATTAGTTTTATTTTATCTGGGAGAAATTCGAAACTGATTTGTTATCCTTCAACATTTTCGGTGTTGGTGTCAACGTCAGTTTTTCTGGTTGTCAGGATGGCATGTGCATTTATGTGCACTCAAGTTAAAATGCATTACTCTATTTATGTATAGTCTTTAGCTGTGATGTGTGCCTCCTCACGTCTCATAAATTAGAGTGAACCAATGGGAGCTGTCTAATTTGACGACATATTATTCCACAACGAAAAATATATCTGAGACGTTTGTTAGGCTTGATACAATAATCTGCCTGAGATGATTTTAAAATCGCTCTTTGGAGAATAGTCTGATAAAATTCCTTCACATTTAACCAAGGCAGACTAGAAACTTGATATGGGTCTATATTAACGTCATTCGGTACAAACTGTATCTCGCGCCAAGCAATACAAGTAAACTTATTATTAGTATTTGGGTTTTATAGGGATTTTAGATTAGGCGCGAGACCCAATTTGTTTTTGGAGAATATTAATTATTTTTACAGGAGCAGTTTTAAGCGTTTTGTTATATTTGAATTAATTTAGTTTTTTAATTTGAGCAATATATTTATAATGGAGTATACCTAGTTGGTATTTTTTATCAGCGAGTTCTCTCTCTAGAAACAAGATCAAAGCCCGATAACATGAACCAATATATTTTTTGGCAAAACTTATCTCTTCATGTCAGATTCAGAAGAGGAGGCACACATACACGAAATATATTCAACTTGTGCAAAATTATACGCGTTTTTTTGTACTAAAGAGATATTCAGTGGGTTGTTGCGTGAGAATGTACGTAACACAGTCTAAATTTAGAAATTGCAAGACGAGAAGAGAGCCATAGTCTTTTCGTGTCTATTTAGTACGTGTAGATATTTTGCAGAGTAGAAATGGAAAGCCAATGAGCTGAAAAGATTAGATAAGAAAGTCTGCCTATGGATTTTGATAGGGAGATAAATAAAAAGTGAATTTTCAGATTATCATGACGAGTAACAAGATGCAGGTTGCAACAACAAAAACAAAAAATGCATATGAGATGAGGGCTTTTTTATAGTGAGAAGTTTTGTGACGCTCGCGCGCCTGAGAGAGAGAAAGTGTCGTGGAAATTAATGAGAGTTGGAAGGAGCAATTCACACCGACTCAAATTCATCTCATGACTTTTTACACCTTTGAGATGTGTATGTATGTATGTATAGGAGGAAGACACAGGAGATAAAAGCAGTAATTGTCCGCATGATGATTGTGTTGATACGAAAAAGAAAGAAGTGTGAAAGAGCTTCCGCTAATTTATCTTGATCACTGGTTTAATTGTGGAGGGAAGAAAAATATATGAGGGAGGAGTATAATATGTAAATATGTATATACTAAATATATGCGGATGTATCAGGTCGGGAACAAAACATTCGGATTCGTGTTGTAAGGCATCCTCAGCAACAAAGACGGGTTGTTCATTCCTGGGTCATGTGATGATAAATGACATGGATAATGGAGAAATTTATGAGAGAATGTATTACAGAATTTCCAGAAATATTACAGAAATTAATGACTGATAAAGGAAAAAGGCAAGAAATAAAATGTTATTTTGAGAAGAATAACTTTTGTTTGGTGTGAAATAACTGGAATTGACTAGACTTAAAACATTCATTCATCAGCATTCAAGTGAGTAGGATGTGTGGTGTGCTAGGCTCCTCATTCCTCATATACACGTTATACATATATGCTACCATTTAAACTTAACTGGAAATAATAAACTCTGTTTCTCTTCATCGGAGAGGACTTCATGAAATTTTAAAGTTCAGTAAACTTGTTTGAAATTTAAAAAAAAAAATGGGAAGTCGAGGTAAAGGACCAAACGACGAACGCCCAATCAACCCACTACTATTTAAAAAAAAAATGGGAAGTCGAGGTAAAGGACCAAACGACGAACGCCCAATCAACCCACTACTAAACAACAAAAATTCACTTTCATTCGACTTCTTTGACGAAAACCCCAGTACTGAGAGCTCAGGTGAAGTTTTGTCTCCAAATGTAAACATTGGAAATGTCAACGCAAGTTCTAACAACGCCTCAGTCACGGGCAATTCGGAATACGATAAGCTGCTTGCGGCAATAAATGCTAACATGGAAAACATGTTAAAAAAAGGAATCGACGAACTAAAAGTTAGCACAAGGGAAATAGTCGAAGATGCAATGGAAGTCCAAAATAATAACATTCAAGAATTGCAGGATGAAAACCTGCAACTCAAAAACAGAATTCAAAAGCTTGAGCGTGAAATGGAGGTCATTGGAAAAGAAGTTAAGTGTAAAAATCTGATCCTTCATGGATTTCAGGACAATCAAACTGAAAATGCTTTGGAGTTAAGAAGCAAGGTGTGTGATATGATACGGCGAATCGCTGGTCCTGGAATCTTAATTGATAAAGTGCATCGAATCAATAACTATGTTAATGGGAGAGACAGACCCATCAAAGTGAAATTCACCACTGAAACAGACAGAGACAAGGTGCTAAGCAAAAAAGAAGAACTAAGTGAGCCTTATCAAATCAAGCCTGATGTTCCATTCACCACAAGGCGTGATAACGGTATGCTTTACAAAAAACGTGCGGAATTAGAGAAATCCGGGAAACAATACGCCATCAACTACAAAAACAAAACGTTGGAATCAGCAGAAGACATTTACAGTCTGGAAGACGGATGTTTTAAGCATAGGAAAAAAGGAGACAACATAGTAAACAGAAAACGAGACATTGCAAAGGCATCTGGCAACTCTACAACGGATGAACCCTTTACCAAGAGAATAGCCCTATCTGCAACTCGTGGGAAAAATCATTTTTTAGGAGAAGGAAAACAAAATTCCACATCTCTAGTTACACATCAAGACGAGCAGCCCATGGAACACAGCAATTAACGGCAATTACTACAACGGCCAAGAAAACACGGAATACTACACAACACACATTGAAAATTGGAAACTTAAATGTAAGATCTGTCAATAGTCATAGATATGCAATACAAAAAATCATTGATGCATGCGATTTCCATATCTTTTGTATGACTGAGACCCTACTTAAACCCAAACAAAGCATTTTATCCTTTTACGACTACTCTATTTACCGCTCTGACATTACCACAAAAGGCCAGCAAGGCATTGCTATTTTAGTCAAAGATATACTTAAACACAAACAAATTCCATTACCTTTCGAATGTACAAAAAACATTGAATGCCTAATCATTAACATACAAATGAACCATCTAAAAAGCACAAACATAGTTTGTATTTATCGTCATCCCAATTACAAAAAGAATACTTTACTGCAGGACTATGAGTTTATAACTACTTTAATTAATTTTCTTTATACACTAGGAAACAACTTTGTATTATGTGGTGACTAATTTAAGAGGAAAATATATCATCCCTTTGTATGATTTCACTGAACCGTTAGGGATTGTACAAACAGTAAAAAGCCCTACAAGATTCAATAACCTATTAGACTTAATTTTCGTCAAAGAACCTGAAACGATTGTCAGCTCAAATATTTATGAATGCTTTTCTGACCATGCATTAACTGAATGCACTCTAAAATCATGCCTACCAAAGCCCTACTTTAATCAAAAATTTGTCAGAAATTACTCACCACAAAAAATTCCTTACCTGCTTAGCAATATTGACAGAATCTTTTCAAGCCCTATTTACGATGCAACGGTTTTTGTCGACTGTCTTACAGTAACGTTTGATAGTGTGATGCCCATGGAAAGAATTAAGCGTAAAGCTGGAAAGCAGACTTTTATTAGTAAAGCCACAAAAACTGCTATACGTAAATACAAAAAAGCAAGAAAAATACACAATAGAATGCAATCTAGGGCAACACAAAACACCATGTGTGTATTTAAAAAGGCGATACGATCTCAGATAATAAAGGATAACAAGCAAGAACTGGATATTTTAAGTAAAAAAAGTAACGTATGGACTGCACTGTCACGGTTTGTTCCTATAGCTAGAGAGAAAAACAAGCCCTTTAAAATGGATCCCAACTTAATCAATAAGCACTTTGTACATATCTCAACCAAGCAGACCAATATAGTGATTAACATAATAAAACCGCCTGAAATCAATCCTAAAAATCTATATTTTACGCTACGACCAATTTGTGAAACTGACATTGTAAAAGCATGGATGAATATGAAGAGCAAGAACAAAAAATCTTCTGACAGTTTAGGAATATGCAATAAAATGATCAACATCTCCTTGCAATCTAGTCAGTTCTGTACAGGATTAGCTAAGCTATTCAATTGCTTTATAATTGATGGTTATATACCCCCCGAGCTAAAGACAGCTCGTGTTATACCAGTACCTAAGGTTCCTATCCCACACTCTCCGAACGAAACAAGACCTATAGGTATTCAACCAGTGATTACCAAATTACTTGACAAATGTATTCTAACCCAACTGACGGAATATGTTGAATTTAACAACTTTCTGTCTGATCGACAGTTCGGGTTTAGGAGAAAATCTAGTACAACTCATGCACTAACTGCAATAACGGATTTCATTAGAATAAATATAGATAAGGGTAATATTTGTCTTCTTGTGGCACTCGACATTGAGAAGGCGTTTGACAAAACCGATAGGGAATATCTTGATGTAAAACTAGGATGGTATGGCATTTACGTATATATCATAAGAGCAATGTTAACAGAGCGTTTACAGTACATAGAGCTAAATATCCATAATACGGTGCTAAGGTCAGAATTACTGGAGACTACACTCGGTTTAGTCCAAGGTTTGGCTAGTTCCTCTTTTTACTTTAGCCTGTTTATAAATGACCTTCCGCTAGTGGTTTCAAACAGTGAAATATTTATGTATGCGGATGACACTAATACGTGCATTGCAGGTCCACCTAAGGAACTTAACAATCTTATTAATAAACTTGAGAAAGATTTACAACGTATTTTCACATGGTTGGAATTAAATAGACTAAACCTCAGCACAAGCAAATCAAAATTTATGATAATTGGTAAACATCATGACATTAAGAATCTCAGGGAAGTGAACATCAAAATTAATAATATCCCAATAGAAAGAGTGCATAGTTTAAAAATACTTGGTGTTATTTTTGATGATAATATGACGTGGAATGAGCATGTCAAGTTTGTCACTAAAAAATGTTACTGCAGCCTATCCAAGTTATACTCGATCAAAAAAGTACTAGATTTTAGTAAAAAAAAGACACTTGCAGAAGCATTAGTCTTGTCACATATCAGGTATGCATGCACAGTATGGCTAAGTAACCAAAATGTGTATAACAAAATCAATAAAATTATCCGTACTACTGCTCGA
>JAHZNG010002041.1:0-25627 GCA_027744375.1 Orchesellides sinensis | reverse complement strand
GGAATATACCTTAGAGTGTACTTTGTATTTAAGGTACTGAATTTAGTTTATTTCGACTAGATAATCAGTCAACGACGAGACAGCCTCAGTCAGCCGTACATGTACAGTTATTGAGACGACATATCAAAAAAGTCAGGTCACTAGACGTCTTGGCATATATTATGTACATAACATGTATATAAAAATATAATAGGAGTACATACATACATATACGTTTATGTATACCAGCATAGCAGTGCAAAGTGTCAAGAATGTGATTTGATGTATATTCAAATCAACTTTTCCCTATGATGACGAAAATGGTCTAGGGTAAATATTCGAAAAGATTTTAAACGGAATATTTGCTTGAATTGAAGGGCAAGTTGAGTAAGATAGCAAGATGTCAGGAAGAGGTACCAGTGACGAACCCAAACTTTTCAAGAAAACTTTTGACAAACTTATTAACATATTTTATGCAAAAAATTACTTCAGGTCGACTCCCCCAAAAATTTGATCTCATAACTCGAAGGATATAAAGATATGGCATACGGTTAATCTGTAACTCAAACAGAAATTATAATAATTTTAGACGCAGATAATGCAAATGCTGACTTTCATTATCCGCTTTTGTCTATTAGTTTTTCATTGAGAAACTATTTTTATTATTTCAGTATATAAAATCTTTCAGATCCAAATATAGTCTGTTTAATACTTTTATATGCCTATATATACGACTTTACTCGAAAGGAAAAATATTCCTGAATTCGATTGTGTAACATCCACTGAATTTGTAAAAAGATTCAGATTCAACTGATAATTCCAAACCCGTACTCAGTAAAAAAATTCCCTTCAAATAAACTTTAAACCCTAATTTAGCATTACTTTCTTTCAACTCCAAAAATGATCATGTTTTATCCAAAATGTTCAACATAAGAGCAGAATCACGTCCTTACGCGTTTTAAATGGAATATTTTTAAAAGGTTCGAAAGAATGGGAACGTGGCCGTGACGTCGCATTTACTTAACATCTATTACTAAACTGCACTGTGCAGCAACATAGACGCTACTTCTTTTATCCTTGTTGCTTTGCAAGCAGCAAGAGTCAACAAATGGGAGTTAATTTGACGAAAAACACCATAAAATTGCATTTATTAAGTCAAGGCAAAGTGACAGAAGCTCAAGCACAAAAAAACTTGTGCTGGGAAGTCCTGAGCTCCCATTAATGAAGGTTCTTTTGTTCGATAATTAAAATTTAAAATGGGCTTAATTCAAGCTAACTCGAGTTGATAGCAGTGCAAACCTCTATATTTTTCATACGCGCAGAAAATACATAATGTTTATTGAAGAATAGTAAAAAATCAGCATATGCACCATATTTTTGCATAAACCAAAGTATATAATACTTTCAACCCTTTTCCTCCGTCTGAGTTTGTTATATTGCAGATTCAATTTAGTCAGCCAATGAAAATTTTTACCACTGCATTCAATGATATCACTGGCATCACTGTTTCAATTTTATGTTTATAGTCAAGGCTATTAGCAGTTGTGCAATAAGGGTTGACATTATTAATAATGCATTCTAACATCGAAATCATTGAAAATACCACGAAGTGAAAATTTCAAGTAAAACGATGTAGAAGGTCATTTATGAAATACTTATTTGGGCTAAAATGACATGGGAGATATGGATGCAGATATTTGTGGGAAACTCCTCCATCGTCAATTAAAGAAAATCAGAGTAAACGTTTATACTTTGTATTCTACGTTTAGAAAAGAACGTTGCGTTCTTATTTAGCCCTAATTAGCAAAAATTGCTTGCACAGCAGGAAAACTGTGTAAAAGGCTGCTGCTGGCTGACCTACCCAAAAGAATATTGCCTTAAGTACCTATAACATGTACTTGTTTTCACCATCGGTCAAACTCAGATATATATCAATTTAATGACTCCATACATTAGAGCAACGGCAGTTTTAATCAATTTAAAGTATCTTTAAGAAAATTGAGTTTTATGAAGACTTGACCCGGAATAGAAAATTGAGCCAAGAAATGCATAAAACGTAAAGCGTAACCACAAAATTTATATTATTGGCCAAGGTTTACACAAAAAGTCAAGCAATAAAAGCATTTTTGCAATAATTCTGTCACTCTTCACAAAACCAGACGTATTTAATCTCTTTTACTCCGGTTTAGCTTTAACAGGAAGAAGTCCTTACGAAATCAAGTATAACATGCGCTGACAACCAGTGTACAATTGCTCAGTGGTTCTTAGGTAAATGCTAAACAATTTAAATCAGGTCGGTCAATAAACTTGTTTCATCAACCTTAGAATTGCTGATTCTAGCTAGTTCACCTAAACTACCAAAATCCATTAAAACATTCTCATAATTCCTTATTTTTTCCTTTCTGCAAGCAAACAGTTTTTATTATACTTATACAGAACTACTATAACTTAGACATTGTTTCTTAAACGATCAAAATAAGAATATGAATAATGATCTTCTTCATCTGCTGTTGCTGTTAAGAAAATTGACTAACTGAATGAGTGAGTGACAGGCTCAGTAGTGGGGAAAGAAAAGGAATTCAATGAATTGCAATTAAAAGTTGGTGCAACTTAGCAAAACATCTTTTGCAAAAGAAGCGAAACGAAAAAGAAAAAATGCTGAAGCCAATTCCTTTTCTTTTATTTCTTATTGCTTTTATGAGTTTATTTTACTTGTATTGTAAATTACCAAATATTTGCACTATAACTTATTATACACTTCAACCCAATATGAAAATTCTCGTTGCCATTAGTCATACCATGATTACCACCAGCTTATAAACTTTAAGAGTCAGCTAAAAAATGAGCGAGCAAAAAAACAATCCAGTAACGATTTCAATTTATAATACCCCAACTAGAGCTTGATTTGCAAGGATATCAAACGAGAAAAATGTGATTGTTTAGAATCCACAATATTAACAATCTAAATATGTACATAAGTATACTCTGAAGATATATCATATGTGTATATAGAGTATAAAATTTATATGAATCATTGTTTGAATTTTTATCATTATATCAGCCTGATGTCTCTCTAAAGCAATTACAGGAGTGAAGCACGTATTACAGTTTTTACTTCCACTTCTTCATCTGCTCCTGCCTTATTTTTCTTGATTTGATCAAAGAGAGATCAACTAATTGCTTTTGCTGACAGTTACAATGGGCTGCTTACTGCTTTTTTCTTTTTCGGCTCTTATAAGGATTCTGATAAAGTTTTGCAGCTTTAGCTGTAAATAATAATGGTATCTCTCTAGATGGTGGTGTTAGTCTAGGTTATTCAGTACAAAAGTCACTTACATTATAAAAAAGCAAAACTATTATGATAAACTGTAGTGCGGACGGTAATGGTGATGGCGACAACTGGTACTTTGCTGAGTTGAATACGTTTACACAGACGGAATCAGAATGACTGACAATTTATCATGTCTTTTGTATAATATTGTGATCTGATATGTACAAAATATACCTATAATATCCTTTTACGAACTATTCAAGAAAAGTGGATTAAGTGTAATGCAAAAAATGCCAAAAAATAGTATGAGAAATTTTAACCTGTCCTATCATACGTATTTACTTATATATCCTACTTACCATTTTGTGACAGCTAATATAAATAATAGTAACAATAATAATAACTTTTATAAATATCATTATTTGCTTACACTACCACCATGTAGTATGGGTTTGCATATAAACAAGCATTTACACAAGAATCTTTGTCATAGTCGTATGTATATACAATTTATACCCATCTTCTACATCAAATCACTAGTTACAGATTGTCCGCCGTTGTTACCTGCCTGCTTGCTGTCTTTCTTATCATTCCGGTCTCATCACACGCCCTGTCAGAATGAAAGGTGACCAATATAATCATAACAATAAAAAAGGTGGCTAACTAAACTAACAAGCTAATATATAAACATATAATAATGCAGCACAGTTGATCTTTTCAAGGAAAAAGGTGGAATTTCTTTGGAAAAGAAAAAAATTGTTGAAAATATCCTCATCTTCTGTAGATAATACAAACATACATACATATAATATGAATACTATATATATGGCAATATTTTTGTAACAACTAACAAGGCAATACGAAGGCGAGGCGTTTTTCCAACTTTATAATATACTCTTTGAGTATGTGAAATGGCTCAAAGATGTATTCATAATATCTAGCGTTATGCATGTATGCTGATGTTTATTCTTATTTGGCTTTTTTGCTATTAACTTATATCCGTCCACTTAAAAAACTCTTGTTCATCATCAAACAAACATCATCTTGTTGAACCTGGCCTAGCTTGACAGCATTTGGGAAACCAGTGCAGTTGTCGGAGCAGCAGCCGCATAACGAAAGTCTTTTTCTTTATTTTCAAGTAATATTAATGATGATACGCACGTCTTTGACTTTTTACTTTCTGTCTAGTCTCTTCTGCTCTGATCTCCTACATGTACGAGAAGACTTTTTAACCAAAATAAAAATCTCATTTCATGAAAAACTGGATTAACTTGCCTTTTTTAAGTGAAATAAATAAAGTGAGTTACAATATCACTTTTGGCTTTAATGGCCAAGTGAAATAGAGGTTCATTTCGTAGTTTTTTAGATTGTGGCGTGGTTTGTATAAACATCGTCATGATCATCGTCAGTTTCGTCCTTCGTCCTCGTCATCCGCAGTGAATGATGATGAAGAAGATGAACGATGAAAATGAGCTAAGCAGAGCAATTATTGAGAAGAACAACTTGATAATACATGCCAAAATCGAAAAAATAACTATTCTCTAAAGAGATATGTATGTATAAAGATAGATTAGATGATCCGGTTATAGTTTTTGTTGGACCAATTCAATCATAAAAACTACCATTATTCTTCTCGATGTACTTAGATTCTTCTTTCTTCCAAGATCGATAAATATTGGCCAACCTGCAGACTAGAAGATCGAGAGTAACTTGATCACTCCTTTTGTTGCTTGCCAAGTGTTTACTTTTTTAAAGATTACACCAAAAACAAAGAACAATGGGGAAAGAATATTTTTCATCAAAATCAGAGGTATTCACTAAAACGTTTTCTCTCAAGTTTAATTCTTGACCATACATTCGCGTGTAATCTGTTTATTACGAGTACATTTTTTGCGAGAAAAAAATGGAAGGTGTAAACTACTTCACCTGTTGCCAAAAAGTTGTTCATCTTCTATAATAAGAATATGGCTTTACATAAATCTCATGCATATTAAAATACTCCGGCAACATTGTTCTTTTGAGGAAATGAAATGTTTTTGGGAAAAATTATGGCTATTATATGATAACAATGCTGTATCTAACAAATGGACAAATATACTTGAATGAAGAACACTAAGAGGTCAAACAGTCAAAAGCATGAATATTTCTATGTAACAAGAAAAGGATAAAAAAGAATTTCTCATCATATCATCGTTGCCGTGTTCTTGTTCTTTTGTTTAAAAGTGGTAATAAATTGGTGTAAAGTATGCAAAGAGTTGCAAAATGAGAAAAGGAAAAACGACTTTTTTTTAAACTACCACAATTTTTCGTTGAAATAAATTATTAGCAAATTAAAAAATGTAATTTTATAGGTTTCCTATGCATAAAACGTGAACTCTCACCCAAGCCCACATTTTTCCTTCAAAACGTGAAAACTCGGGCCAATTGACAAAAAAAAACTTTGCGGCTTGTATGCATATTTATGTATTTACAGCGGGTAATAAATGTGAATGTGAATATAATGATATGCATGAAATTTTACAATGAAAGCAGGCAAATTTGCTGTCCATTATTTGATCTTTTGTAGTTATGAGTATATATCACTGGATGAAATCTCACAACTTCTTGCAAGTTCACGTTTAACCGTTTTAAGATTGATTTAATACGAATAAAGTAAGATTTTTCATGAATAAACCAGAGACTCTTTAACAGAACGAGATCAGACCTCATTGTAATCACAAAACAGAAAATGAGTTTTGCGTTGAGATTTGTAAAATGTATCATTGTGAAACGTATGTATATCTATTTTAACAATTGCAAAGAAATACAATCACTCACTCAAAAACCAAACAAACGAGAAACGATTGTCTTAAGAGAGACACCAAAAACTGCAATAATAAAATGTAAGGCAAGGCTGTATATTTCTACTTCGAAGCTCGTAAAGTTAGCCAAACAAGAAAATCATTCAACATACAAGGAAACGGTCGCATTTTGATTGTTTCATTAAAACAACAAGAAGAGAAAAAAAGTGGTCAACTGCTCTTCTTGTCCTATTCTTTTTTTATCACCAAATCTCATCTATTCGGAGCCTGGTTTATTATAATGTACTTTACGTGATTTTATACTTTTATTTTGTCGTTTTATTAGTTGAGGCTTTTGAAAGAGAAGGAAAAACTAGATGAAGATTTTTACAAGATTTTTCTATTAAAAAAGTTGCACTGATTTCATTTTGACCAAATGTCGTTTCATTTTTTTCTTGCTTCATTCAACAATCATTAAGTTATCAACCACATTTTATTTGCACAGAACTCCTTAATGCTGTATAATCAAGAAAATAATGCATGAAAATAACTAGATCGCTATATGATAAACACCAACAGCATTTATGTAAGTAATTTCAATGCAAAAACAACATCTCAAGTCTGATCTTTTTATTTTCTTTGAATTAATTCTATAACCATATTAGGAACAATTTTCCTTTCATAAGAGAAGAAAAAACAAAATAAAAATATATTAATCTCATTTCAAAATGAAATAAACTGGATGAAATCTTACTGCGGACAAATTTATGTGACTCCTTTATGAGTTACGTTTCCCTCTTTGACCTGAAATGATGATGGCTCATCTCATATCATTCATATGACTAATAAGTTCATAAAGCTTACAAATATTTCAGTGCATTCCTTCCCTTCTAGTGTTTTTACATAATAAACATTATTATTCTGCATTTTAAGCACAAAATGTAACCATCTGGTGCATCTTATATATACACCATCGCACGATCTTATACATACATCTTAAAGCTTGGAGCCTGCACGGTCAGCAAAAAGAACGTTTAATGCACTCCAATAAAAAATTTGTGATGGAAATGTAATTGCAGCTGCAATGAGTTCATTCCCCATTTATGTACGTAAACGTCTGACAAAGTTTTAATACCTAAGACCTCGCCTTTCTCTCGCGCCGAGGCATTCTCATTTCTGATTCCAAATGTTTATACAACTTGTCCAACACGAAAACTTTTGTTAAGGACGTGATCCCAAACTGTATAATGAAACCATCCAAATGTTATTAAATGCAAAAGTCGGCTTCCACAGCATTTTCTTAGCCTGCACGGTCAGCAAAAAGAACGTTTAATGCACTCCAATAAAAAATTTGTGATGGAAATGTAATTGCAGCTGCAATGAGTTCATTCCCCATTTATGTACGTGTACATCTGACAAAGTTTTAATACCTAAGACCTCGCCTTTCTCTCGCGCCGAGGCATTCTCATTTCTGATTCCAAATGTTTATTCAACTTGTCCAACACGAAAACTTTTGTAAAGGACGTGATCCCAAACTGTATAATGAAACCATCCAAATGTTATTAAATGCAATAGTCGGCTTCCACAGCATTTTCTTTTACTTCCTTGGGTCTTTTGCTTGAGATTAGTGTGTAACGAGTTTATGTGTCCATAATATAAACAGTTTTTGCTTCTGAATCCTCCAGTTACAACGCGCGGCTCTCTTGCACAGCGGGACCCCTTGCGCTTCCAGGTTAACCAGAAAATTACAAACGAAGCAGAGAAATTAAGTGGCACATAATTTTCAGCCTATTTTATAATGTATGCATACAACATGCATTCTCATGTCCAGTAAGTTTGTTAACGATTGTACATTTGTGCTATTACATTTTTATATGGTACAATTATCAAACGACCGAAAAAACCAAGAAAGAAAAGGGTGCTTACGTTATGTAATATGTAGTTAATATACATACATATGTACAGCAGTATCTTTTGAGTGCATGTTTATGCAGAAAATAGCCCTCTCCTCTACCTCAAAAATATTTATTCGCGTCAGTCAGTTATAATACGACATGAATAATAACAATGCTTAGCTTGGTGGTTTACGATTCTCTGGAGTTGGGGAGGAGAGAAATTTATTGGGAAGTAAAGTTTAAAAGCATAAGAAGAGGGCTTTTATTAACTTTTCTACCAACACTTCCACCCTTACGCAAAAACAAGACAATCACTACGGTTGTAACAAACTTAAAATATGTTGGACGCAGTAGTAAAAAACTTTCCCAGAGATGTATATACATTTGAATAGTAAATAGGATAATAGCTCAGTAGCCTTGCGTAGTCTTTCGGTAGCCAAAAGTATGCACTTGACTGACAATAAATAGGTGGAATCAGTGAGTAATAATAAATACACATGTTATGGTAATGGTAGTTTTATATATGAGGGGAAAAGTGTAAAATAGTAAAAAAATAAATAGGGAGATTTTTCAAAACACTTGTCTCAGCTTGGTACACCAAAAAAACCATGGCTCTTTAATTAGCGCTCCACATACCGCCATCGTCAAAGGGATTGACTGAGGATTAGATTGGGATTGAAAATTTGGGCATGTTCTTTTCTGAGTTATTTATGTGAGATGGGACATAAATTGTTGGCAAAATATCACCGCACACACTTATAAGAGGGTTATACCCACTTATAGTATGCGTACATAAATGTATAAACGACTTTTGATATGTAGTATAGGTATGTGTATAATATTTAGGTATATCCGGTCATCAGTTGTTTAGCTGATTCTACGGTGTAATATCCGATGTACACCAAGGAAGTTCATAAAAATAAAGGAATTTTACGTTCACACTTATTTTACCAGTGCGCAGTGTATTCACTCCAACAGTCAACAGTGCATTATCGCATATAAATATACTATACGTACCTATGTATACACATATTTATCTTCGTTTCGTTGTATTTTCTCAAACCAGAAACCGTCAGACCACATATTTTGGTTGTGGCAAATGATGATGATTCAGGTTCCAAATATCTTTTAATTTCTCTCTTTCTAGATCTGTTTTCTTACTCTTTTTCCTCTCCTTTCTTCCATTTAAACTTCCGTTCCCTACCAATAACGAAAGCATCTCGCAGGAGAGAGTTTTTTAAATTTGCATGTATTCATCTTCGTTCGTTCTGGTAAAGTGAAAATGAAAAATTGGAAATAGTCCGGAATCAAGATTCAATGTAATTTTCTAAATGAACGGAGAGCCGAAAAGATTGAAGTGATATTTATTGCCAATTCTTGTAAACCACACGAAACAAAAAATAACCTCTTCGTCTTTGCTTGTTTGCTGACGCATTTCTACACATTATGTAGATGAGAATGCATATATATCGTAAAAACACAGAAGAGTTAACGGGTGACGGCAGAAGTGACTTATAGTTTTATGCAGGTTCTATGTAATTGTGCACCATTATTATCAGAAAAAGTAGTGACGCGTGAGTTTATTTCCTTCTTTTTAAAGTTTAGGTTTACTCGTCAATCCTTTTCTTCATCCCTGATAAAATGTGCATGCTCAATTACATGCATTTTACACATTCAAAACGAAAAACCTATTAAATATACATTGGTAACAACAATAACAAGCTCTTTCTCTGTGTATAATTTGTGTAAGAAATTAAAAAAGTCAGCTTTTGCTCTCAAACAGTGCACATAATACATTAATTTCTTTCTCGCTGGCTTGCATACAAAATAAAATGGATTGTATTGCACCCGTCAGATTAAATGAAATATATAAGGTTTGAAAGCGAAATCAAAGCTCAACAAAGGAAAAGGGCAAAAGTGAAGCCAAGAAAAAAAGCTTGGGGATAAGTTATTGCTGCTTCTGATGATGACTATGCTCGTAGTATGAGATTCAAGATTGTTTGTATATACGTTTATGCTGGATTTCAACTTCTTTCTCCGAGTTACACCCAGAAGCAATCCTGCATCATCATATACAAACCCATTATGTATTAACAAGGATTGAGCAAGAGCAGAAAAAGAATGAGATACTCAAACATAAATTTATCAGAAAATGTCAATTTTCCTAAGAAATTTTAAGCTTTTTCTTAGCCCTAGGTTAAAAAATATGTATACAAATGTGTGTAAGAAAACAATCTATTATTCCAAGCATTAGATCCACCTTGCTCATTTATCCAATAAAAATTTAGTTTGACTCTCAAGAAAATGATATACATTTTAGCATAACAAAGCCAAGGTTTTTTAGCTGTTTACTTCTTGAGTTGATTCTACTCAATTCCATTTTTCTTCTGTTGATCTTCTTCTCACGAGATGAGCGCAGTAAAGGAAGGTCCAGATTCTCTTCAATAAGCTCTCATCTTAATCGTCATTTTTTGGTCGTCTTTTTTCTTCGGGAAGAAGGAAAAAACTGGTTTGACTGGGGCGTTGTCTCTATGCACTTCTTAAAGGATTATCAAAGTAAAACGTAAAAATCTCTTTGCTCTTCTCTTATTATAATGTTCATTATGATCGGGAATGCGTAAAAAAGTGGAAAAGTAAACTATAACAGGTCGGTAATGTAAAGTAGCAAAGGTATATGTAGTTTTTTCCACAATTATTTGAAAAAAAATCGAAACTGGAAGAAGATGATATTATGTGCCCTGCATAAGACATCACGTTTTTTCAAATGTGAGAAAGACTTGATGTGATCTAATATATGACTTGCAACGGCAGGTAGGCAACAAGCCACAAGTTTTTATGTATACAAGCAATCACACATACCACATCACAAATAAGCTTTTTGATTTTATGTGCATGTGAGAGAGAATTGGAAGAAATATACAAATTGTTTGGAAAAATATTTCATTTTATACACCAATAAAAAACAAGATTCAGATCAAAATCCTCACAAATCGTAATAAATGCAGCTTCTGCTACTCCGTCCTTATTATTGCTCCTGTCAAACCGAAGAAAATGATGAGCTGAACTTAATCCAGAAAAAACCTCTTTACACATACACGTTTTGTTGTATGTGGTTATGCCCCTGCTTAATATTCATTTTTTGGTATGAAAAGTCCATTCTGATGAGCATTAACTAGGAAAGCAACATCATTTGCGATCATCATGAAGTCGGTGCCCGGACTCTTTAATTTCTTATTTTTTCTCGCTCTTCCTCTTTAGCAAAACTTGAACACTTCTGGCGTGGCAGTACATTTTCAGCATTTTTTATTCTTCTTCCTCAATCTTAGTTTTGCTCCTGCTGCTTTTCACCTTGTTTTAAAAAACACAAGATACATGTATGAGCAAAGTAAGGTACCAAATACGGCAACTATCAACAAATTGTATTGCATAAAACACTACATTTTTTCTTAAATATTACACATTAAGAGTCCAACCCATTCTTCATAGCTTTTAAAAATGCGATGAATAATATATGTACATACGTTAATAGTGTGTATGAAGCAACAATCTAGAATAAATGAGTAAAAAACATTATGTATTATTCCTCCTTTTTCTCCTTCTTCATTATCATTGCACATTACATCACTTTTACTCCACACCGGCGTTATTTTTTGCTAAAAGAGAAGTGGAAAAGGGGAGATTTTTTCCTAATGTATTATAATAGTAATGAGCAAATCAAACAACATAATCAAGTGGATTTCAATTGCAGAGAGCGAATAATGGTCGCGGTTATGGTCATTTACTAAGAGTACACAGTACGCTTTCGTTCTCACTAAAAAGAAGCAGCAAAAACATGACGCTTCCTCTCTTTTATTTCTCCCTTTTATATATTTTTATTCTTTCTAATTTATATTAAAACAAAAAAATTAGTGAAGGATCAATGAGAAAAGATCACGTTTTTTAAAACTCAGCAGCGCAATCTCATCAACCTCATCATCATTACTATTTATCTTTTTAATGTGTACTAGCTTATATACTTACGAATAATGTCCCTCACATCTCATCTGACTGCAATCCATTCTGTTGATGCATCCCTATTATTACTATTATTACCTGTGGACAGGTGTTTACTCCAAGGCATCTTTATCTTCTCGTTGCTACTTTGCTTTACGTTTCTCACAAAGAAGAGCAAGCCACTTGAGAGTTTGAATATTTTTGCGTTGACTTATCTAAATAAGAACAAGCGTGGCTAGCTGGGATCTTTAATAGATCGTGTTTTACTAAGATGTTTCTTTTTCTTGTGTTGCGATTTTTGTCCAACGTACCTATTTATGTATAATAATAATAATATATACATACGGTTAGTCCTAAAGTTTAATAATATATAGGCAAATGTATAGTACAACAGCCTTTTAAGAGATAATAAGTCAAGTCATTGTATTCTTTTTTCTATATTTTTTACATTTTCTTTCTATTCATTGCCACTTTGTGTCAAATTTTATGCGGTTTAGTGGCTGCTTTATGACCTTTCCTGTCTTCTCATCTATCTTGCAAATGATAAATTTTTAGCTTATTACGTGTAGTTAAAATGGAATTATAAAAGACGCGCTAAACATAATGAAATTGCATTATGCATTCACAATACATATGCACAGTCGACATTCAACAGTCAGCAGTGCATCAGAGTGCAATAAAACATATCTTTTGACAACCTTTTTTTATCATAAAAAGCGATATACATTTTGGCAGAGCAGCTAATTTCTTCA
Source organism: Orchesellides sinensis (assembly GCA_027744375.1). Taxonomy (NCBI): domain Eukaryota; kingdom Metazoa; phylum Arthropoda; class Collembola; order Entomobryomorpha; family Orchesellidae; genus Orchesellides; species Orchesellides sinensis. The sequence goes on along the minus strand of JAHZNG010002041.1, from coordinate 12,957 downwards.
GAGACTGGGTTGGCATTATTTTAAAAGGCAGAAAGAAGATGATCTTCTAAAACCATGTTTTCTTACAAGAGAAAACACTATTAAGATTTGCACTTTTCTAACAATCTGCCCAACAAGGAACTGATTTTTAGAGCTTTTACAAAACGACCACATCACAGATGAATTATAGATGCGCGCCGTAATATCAACTATGCATCACATGATGACTTTATAATAAAAGTCGCCCTAGATGAAGACAAATGTTTATGAGATTAAATGTTCCGTTACTTTTCTTTCTTTTTTTGAATATTTGCCTGCGATAATCTTTTGTTTACGTGCATGTGTGTTCCTTTTACTCACGTACACAAAGATTACAGCCGTCCACTAGCTGTTTTCCTTCATTAGTCAACTTCTGTTTTGCTGTAGGTAAATGCATGAGCATGATACATGCGATCATTTGAAATGCAATGCATGAGGGAAATACATTGGAAAAACTTTTTACGAGCATTAACAACGTACCTAAATCTTAAATACCTATGCCATCCACATGTGATTATAATTAGCATTTTTTAATTCCTTTATATTCGCTGCGCACACACATAATAATAATCTCCAAGAATCTCAGCATATTTCAACATCTAACTTTTATTTCAAAAGACGCAAGATCCTAATCAGAAAATTGACTTTTCGGGACAATTAAACAGTTAACTCGTAACAAGTAAAAAACTTTTTTTCAGCAACTTCTCAAAACAAGTACATAAGCATTATAAAACTTAAATTCATTCAGATATGCACATATACACACGAAGGTGAACATATTTTTGTCTTCGTATATTTTTCGAGATGAGCCGTATCTGACATGCCATCAGGAAAGCAGCAGGTCCATGTTCTACTATTTCATTCGTGTTACTATTTAGAGAATGGGATATAACGACCTATGCGCTTTGTATTATCGCGTTTACATCACCTTAATCATCGCCATCGTGGTCGTCGTTAACATCATAAGAAATACTGCAGACGCACACATTACTATTTAACTTCGTGACATGACATTGCATGGATAGGTTATATGATTAGCATAAAAAGCGTATGATTGAATTGCGTGGAGTTATGCACAAGAAGAGAGACACATGGCTCAAATCATTTTAATTGTCATCGTATCATCAGCAGCCTATGGATTTAAGTAGCACGTAACGTGAAACAAACGGATTTTTAAATATGGAAAATATGAAGATTTGTTGATTCGTTCCCTTTAAAATGCAACCATACGGTGAATATTCTGTTTACCCACATAATTTATACAGTTAATGATTGTTGACATATCGAATTGCACTTATTGTTTAAGGAAACTGCATGAATGAATAAAAGAAGAGTAGAAGGGAGGTACACGGTGCAGAATTCTTCAGAATTATAATGCTGTGGAGTGGATAAATGGTTTATAATAAAAGTTGAAAGAAATCGAGGAAATAAATTGGTTTTAAATAAGGTACTTTCTAATACATGAAAGATGGTATACATAAATGGCAACTGTATAGGATTCACGTTCGAACATTTTACTATAAGGATTTATTGTACAAACAGATATACAGATATTAATTATTGAGTTGAAGTAACGTTGTATCACCCCCACTGATAAAGGTTACTTATTTGTCAGTGTCGATAGCTTCAAACTGAAAAAACTAATATTATTAAACCAGTTAAATATGCGTTATTTCCCCACATTTTTGTATGATATATTCTTATCGTATCCATTTTTTTCTTTAATGTACTATATCCCTCTTCGTCCTCACTACTGTCTTCATCTTCATATTTGCTATCGCTACTAGATCCACCTTCATCATCGAAACTATCCTGATCTTCTTCGTTCTCATCTCTGCTACCAATTGCTTCGTCTTCATCACTACCAGCATCTATGAAGCTACTTTCTCTCCTTTCCCTTCCCTCGCTACCACTTGCTCTACTACCGATTTCTTCATCTTCACTTCCACCCCCTCCCTCACTACCTTCTTGATCGCTACCACCTCCTTCGTCATGGCCACTACTGTCTTCGTCGCTCCTACTCGATTTCGCGCTGCTTTCATCATCACTGCTGGTCCCAAAATCATCCTCACCTAAACTGACATCGTCATATTCACTATCATCCTGTGAGCCCCAACTATCAAACTCATTCTCATCATCGCTCTCTTCCTCCTCCGAATCACTACTCTTGACTACTTGTTCACTACTCTCGTCATCCTGTTTTTCTTCCGATTCATCATCTTTCTTCTTCTCCTCATCCTCTTCGCCTCCCAATTTAAAATCTTCATAGTTAGATGAAGTACTACTAGTAGATTCGGAACTTGAATCTTTATCACTTCCTTTCTTATCAATTACATCATCATCACTGTCGTCGTCCTTTGGTGCATTTAGTCCAAGATAATCTGTATTTAATGGAGTTTTAATTTTTTCATAATCACTGGGTGAGTCATCTTCTGCCTTATCCACTCGATCTGGATTAAAATTTAATGTATGCTTGAACCATTGTTTTCGTCTTTCTTTAAATGCCTCTTCTTTCCATTTTTTTATTCGCAAAATCTGTTCGTTAACAAGGTATTGTGGAATCACATGAGGCGTGGGAGGGCGAGCAGGAAATGGAGATGCATAGGGAATGTTTTTGATAAGCCTTTTGTAGTATAGAGTTATCTTTGTGCTGGCCTTGTTCATGCAACTCAAACCAAAGCAGTACCAAAATGTTTCCATTAAAAAGTTTTCAAGTTTAGGAAAATGCCATCGATTTCCGGGTGGCTCTTTGGATTCACCACAGATTCCTTTAGAAATACCATTAGGTACCATCAAATGGTTCATCCAGTATAATCTAAGTGATGGCTTGATGCCTTTGATTATATAAAGAACATCGTGTTCAGGAGTAGTTTCCAATATTAGTTTCTAAAAGTAACGGGACAATGTCACTCATTTCACTCAGAGCCTTTTTAATTAAGGTGATTTTATAATTTACAGAATTACATAGCAGCATCCCATTCCATGGGACGTTGACCACCTCCAAATAATATCAACGACGAAAATTATTGGCGGAATAGCACAGAGCGTATAACAAATGTAATATAGGTAATCAGGGAAAGACATATCATCAAAGTACAGAGGCTCCATTACTGGATCCAAAGTTAAGACATAAAACTGAAACAGTTTAAAATGGTATGACGTGGTTTAGTTTAAGTTTCATGAATAGCGAGTTAGTGCTTATAACTACTACGCTTACAAATGGATAAAGTGTTGTGGTCAGCTTCCATACAATTCTGTAAAACATAGTAACATTCCACGTGCTCATTATTCTGACATACTCGTTCAGCCCTCGCGTTCCTAAACCAAAATTTAATCATATCATAATACCCATTGTATTGAATACATACAAATTATCAGATGTATCAAAATCCTAATCCGGACTTTATTAAACTTTACCTACAAAAAAGAACATGGTCAGCCCTTCAAGGAGAACGATAAAAACTGGCACGTATTTGAACCAAAATGCCTCCACAATATAGAGATATAGAAAACCACCCTTAAGTACGAAAATACATTCGTTGCATGTTTTATACAGAGAGAAATCAATTGCATGATTACGGTAGCAATACACATACCCTGAAAAATGTGAATATGTGAAAGATCCCAGCAACAGCCATGAATTTGGTCATTAGCTGCTCCTTTCTGAGAGCTCCTTTAAGAAAGTAACTGAAACGAGCTTGGCGATATCCACGTTGTATGTGTCTGTGCCAGTAATCCATTCGAACACGTTCATAGTATTCTTTGTTTGCATCACAGAATACTTGTTTGATTGTATACAGGCTGGCTATCTATGCAGTAGAAGGGTTTGAAGATAACGTATAATTATCTAATGTTACATAACTTGGATGTTAAATGTATTTTGGAACTTACTGCTCTTTGACAAGAAAGCAACAGAATTCCAAGATACATAAAGTTGAGCATAAACCAAGCCAAACCTTGTCGTGGGTGGAAAGACATAGCGAGAGGGAATATGTCAAAGAATGTATCACTTCCTAAACACAAAGTACCAAATTAGACGCTTTTAATTATAAGTTTCTATTAAAACGTTGATTTATTACATTTGTCCTTTACCAGCAGCCATTGGACTATGTTGAAAAGCAGGAATAAGCCGTATTTGAATATGGCAGCAAATGAAGAAAACACTGATCAAAAAATGAACTATGAAGCTTCCAAATCCACTAAGAATAGCAACAGTCTTTAATTCTTCGTTAGTAAAAGCATTGTGACTTCCGGACGTAATGTAATATCCTGACCCAATACCAGATCCTACTACAGCATGTTTAATTACAGTTTGCCAGGTCTTCCATAAAAATTGATAACAAATCACAAAACGTTATCGATATGATTGATTTGACTGATTTTTATAAAATAGCCGCAATTTCTTGATTTTTACCTAACCTTTAGGTTTACAAAGTAGTGAGCATTCTTTTTCAAATCAAAAAACCAATCAGTTACAGGGAAAGTTACATCGTTTGTAGTTGTATAACTGCGCGCTGCGAAGCAAAATCCCTAAAAATGTACAGATACAAAATATATCATACAGATTTGAGGATTACAGGAATCATTACTGCATTGTAAAAATTGATTTGTTGTTATTATTTTGATTTGAGTTTAACAATGAAATAACGTACAATTAATACAAGGGCACAGTATCCAATCTGCAACATCACTCGACCTATTACAAATGGAGTCACGTTAGATAATCAAATATTTAAATTTGAAGTATGGGGTATTTAGAACGGCATACCCAGTTTGAGGCATCTAAGTCTCATAGATCTTCGGATTAACAGGAATAGTGCAAGGAAACACAGAACTAGATCAAGATTAGGGTAGTATCCTGGCTCTTCAGCAGAGTAACGGTGGACCCCATTCAAATGCTTGTTTGGATTTTTATAATACAAAGGCTCATGTGTGCTGATACGGTAAGAGGTGAAAAAGAATGGTTCAAATGCTCCAACATCATTGGCATAATCACTCTTCCAATATCTTAAAACACGAGCCCTGTAATAAACACGAAGAGACTAGTCTAGTTCCTCTCCTCTAGGATTATGATTTTATATACCTAATCTGAAACATAATACTTGTTTGCATCAAATACAACCTGAAAAACTCCACAGTTGGAGTTCTCTCTCCTTCACTAAAGTTAAAAATGTGTCCATTCTCTCTGTGCGGATCTCTACAAAGTTCCGTTGTCCAATGTTGATTACAATGCTTCCAAGGAAATTCCTGCCGGAACATAGCCAATAAGTAGAAAAATACCCATGTAGTACGAGTCATCGTCAGTAAATAGTCCATAAAGCACCACGTAAGCATCAAATACGGTAAAACTAAAAAAAATATGTAAATAAAAAATCACTCCCTTGCAAGCTCTCATTTTAAACTTAAAAAGTCAGTTAACCTCTAAACAGTGGTGCAATCTGGATATATGTTCGAAACAGGCCAAAACGATGAAACTGTCCTACAGTAAGCTCCATGTAAATGAACGGGATTACAAGCGTAAATGTGACGAGGAGGTAGAGAAGCATGAAAACAACTGTAATTACAGTAATCAGTTAATCATCAACAAACTCCAAATCTATTTAAAATCGAAGGAAACGAAAGATGTAAGTTTTAAGATCGTACTCCCTCCATTTTGTAAAACATTGTCTGTTATGGTCCAAAGGCTGTAAATGCATGCAACTGGTGCGCAAGCAGCCCCAATCCTGCTTTCTTTTTCCTGCCATTTGTCTCGACAGTAATCCCAATACCTTTGACCTCTTCTGTACAATGCCTTCCAGACTCGACCTTTATTCAACCAACAAGAAGAAAAATACGTCCCACAAATTATCAAGAGTAAATTTATTGATTGGGAGTTATAATTTCATTACAATAATCTGCAAGTTTTACGATCTATCAAGGTCTCGTCTTTTATTATGGGCGGCCTTTGCGTGTAGTTTGTGTACATATTCTCCCTCCATTCCGTATCGAGCAGGAAATCTAATTTGAGGTTATAAAGGAAAAATTAGTTTTACAGTATACTCTAAAAATTTTTAGCTCAGAATGGCTTACCGCCAGGTTTTCTGTCTTGAAACTGAACAAATTTGTATGGAATATCAAAATCATGAAGTTCCACCAGACGCTCGTATCCAAAAATCCCTCTTCGCGACTCATTCCACTTTCTCTCTTCCTGAATATCACGGGATACTTGTTGTCCATAATGATAGTATGGTTTACCTCTCCTCATAAACAGGTCCGCTTGAGCCTTAGGGCGAGAAAGTTTTATTACGCGACCATACGGTGTTTGTATACGGCGAAAGGTACCGGGCTGGGGATGGGCGACGATGTCGCGTAGCGCGAGGAGGGGGTGGAGGATTATGGCGCAGAAATGGGTGAACATGTCGAGCAGGGGGAGCTCGGCCACTAAGACTAGCAGCGTCTGAGGGACGTCTAGCTAGTTCAGACTCTGATGCTTTTGTAACAGTATCAGGTTGAAATCCTAATCCAACGTTTAATTGGTGAGAAGGGGGAATCCAATGTTTAAACTTCTTACGACGTGTGTAACCATCGTTGGGTTTTTTCTTTCGTCTTCCTGAACTAGAACCCATTTTAATATGGCATTCTAATTCTAATTCTAAAATAAAATAATTCCATGTTAATAAGTTAATTGTTTGGAATTTATGCCCAAATCTAAATAAGGTTGTGTAGTAACTTGCCAATGAAAAAATTCATGTGAATTTTTTAAACCCAAAACTTATATAACCCAAGCTAAGCTTCAAGCTCATTTCCGTAGGGAAAAAAGAATGCATACTTTTTCTCTAAAAAGACGTACAACTCTTCGACGGACATTAAGGACATTAAATTTGTGATTGCATAAAGTATCATTGCTTTCATTCTTTATTTATACAAAAGGTGCAACCTTATGATTAAGTAGGGAAGCAAGCATACTGGTTGGCAGCACTTGTCACTTCTATAAACCTCATATATTGTTCTATTGCTGTTGGTGGCCGTTGCTTCCGTCGCCACTACGTTTTGCTGTTGGCTTTAAAAATATAAATTCTATTAGGTGCTTTCGCTTCTTTGGAATGTGAAGCAGTCGAGTTGACGCGCCAAACAATGGTTATATGCACATACATAAACAATGTACATATATATGTTAATTTGCTTTCTCAGTGCCAAACGACGATATTTGTACCAAGTTTGCAGTAGCTGATATTCATGTGGGTCTAATAAAATTTGGATTGTCAAGATTTTAAGGAAAATTAATTATCTCAGAATAAATTGCATANAAATTAATTATCTCAGAATAAATTGCATAGCATCTCCTCACCAAGCTCGTTTACAGTATTGTCATAAACGCTTGTAATGCTGTTTAATTTGGTGCAGAGTGTGGATCAGTTGCCCTCTAATAACACCAATACCTATGTGAGGTTGGTGGTGTGGCACGTTTGCAGTATAAACTTGCCAATATTTACCATTAACAATTTATAATCGTCATCAAGACCACTTCATCGTTATATGTGAGTATTATATGCTCATTTATAATAATAATGGTAGTTTTTCAAGTCGTCACGATGTTCACTGGGAAGATTTTGATCATCGCGAATAATTTTATGACAGTGGCATGATACAACGCAATATATATTAATTGGATAAATGAACTGCTAACTAACAAAGGTAAGATCCCTCACACTGCTGCACCAAGAATGTTTGCGTATCAATGAATAATATTACTACTAAATTGAGTGAGTACAGGGAAAAATAATCAAAATAAACTTGTCTTTATTGATGAGAGTCCACTCTCTAACCAAACAAACATTGACCATGTCGTTGTAATAATAATTATTGCCATAAAATTACAACCACAATCATTCAAAAGTTGGGAAGGGCAGGTATGATGTTAGGTAGGTATTACATAGTAGATGTGTGTGTGATGTACGGACGTATGTGCAACACCAACAAAAAACATGATGCTATGTATGTACATTGGTTAGTTTCTTTCATATCTTATCAAACTGTCAAACGAGCCTACAACTACCAAACAAAACTTTGACATTTTACTCGTCTCCTTTAGTTCAACCTTCCATACACATTTGATTGAGATTCGCTCTCATTTTCTTGTTTTTTCATCGTCATCAACAGAAAAAAACTTGAGTAAATTAAGGAAAAAAATGTTGTTCTTTATATTGTAAAGTAGTAAACATAGCACATATTGCAAAAATGGTCAGAGATAAATTACCTTGTTGAGTTTGTGGTCCCAACAATGTTATTGTTGACCTGTAGTGTAAGATGAATGAAAGTAGTGCAGTCGCATAAAGAATGTAACTTATTATTATATACTAAGTAACAGTAAGTTTGTAGACAATCTTTGAGTTTATTATCAGAACAATGTGCAGTTAGTGTGCAGAAGAGCTGGTCTATTTTATTGACAATTTTATACTTATCGGTATTTCTGGTTTTTCAAATTGATTGATAATATTGATTTTGATATTACTGTCAGAAAGTCAAATACGAAAGGAAATTTTTTTTTTAAAAAAGAGGTGACATGTAGGAAGTTGACAAGATTAGGACGCATGATGAAAAATGTAGTTAATAAAAATCGCATGAAAATTGGTGAAAGCTTGAAACAAACCAAATAGACCACATAACCATTTTAAGATAAATTGACTTGCTCAAATATTTACAAAATTCATCTGCTAACATAAATCACGCTCGGCAATTCATCCCAAAATACTTGATTTCCCACCAAACCTGTCATAAGAAGTGGAATTCACTACGCATACAAATTCAACTAAACGAATGTTGAGAACTTTTTTAAATATCCATTTGTGACATTTTTATCAAAAGCTAAAATATCTTGATTTGTTTGATGATGACCACCGTAGTATGTAAAACCCTATAGAATTAAAATCATGCGTCTTAGGAAAATCTGATTGGAAAAGGTGATAAAGTCGACTACTGTATGTGTATATATATAAAATATATTTTTCATCTCAAATCTCAATCTTATCCCACCAACATTGCATCATGACAGAAGAAAGAGATGAAAATTGAGAAGTTGAAATCGTAGTCTTCATCATCTTCTTCCACTTTTTTCTCCTCATTTTCCTCTAATCTGATATCAAATGCCATGGTATGGCATGTCGGACGGGGCAAGGTAACGTTTATATTATAATAAATTGGATTTAATCCATAATATTCATTAGAGCTCATGCAAAAGGCCAATAATGATGGTATGTGTACTACTACCACATTACTTACAGTAGTTTGGACAGAAGCGAATAAATAAATGACCCAAGAGTGAATTTCCTTCGGAACGATGAGATTAAAAGATGAATGCATATATGAGTGTTCTATATCTACGTAAATATATTGTGTGTAATGCATATGTACTACGTTGCCTTACTGAAAGAATACATGTAGCATGCATTACTGTCCTCCGTCTTCCTCTTCTTGTGTGAGCTTCTCATGATGATCATGTCTGGTAGTTTTGTGGTTGATTTAACCCGTTATATTAGCTCACAATCTACAATTTTTTGGTAACTTGTCTCGGATTTTTGTAATAAATTGGATAGTATTGGATAAAGATGATATTGTTATTGTGTAAATATATGAACATGTATTTTTTTCTTTTCTCCACAATTTTCGATTGCTATCTTGTGGGATAATAAAACAGCTTGAGAGTCACGTTTTTACACAGTAATTTTGTTGTTATTCTAGCTACCGAAAAAATATTGTTTGTGGCTTCTTCGTCTTTTTCCTCCTTCAATAAAAATGTAAAAATCCCACGTTCGTTCGACACACTGAAAAAAACTGCAGTGGTTTTGGAGGAAGCACCATAATATATAAAATGAACCAATAAATGAACAAAATTGTGGAGGAATACGATTAGAATCCGTGATTTTTATGAAGAGTAAGGAAGAATAAACTACATTAGTATATTGGATTTAAACAAGTAGACGTTTTACTTATTGAGGTAATCTTCATATTTTACGAAAAACTTGAAATTCCGGGTCATAACCACGCGGGTGGTTTTTTTCGTATTGTATTTACTCCTCTTAAAACATGAGCTTTAGACTGATCTGATATACTTTAATCGGTTCACATTTGATATGATATGATGATGACGGGCACTGCATTTATTCAATGCATATTTACTCCTCTTAAAACATGAGCTTTAGACTGATCTGATATACTTTAATCGGTTCACATTTGATATGATATGATGATGACGGGCACTGCATTTATTCAATCCAACAATTCATTATATTTCCCGTTCTGGTTTTTTAAAATTCTGGTTTCATCCGCTACTTAAGTAAAACAATGAGAGCAAATGGTGCTAGTTTGCAGTTTGCTGTGGTAGCTTCAAAATTTAAACAACAACATGATCATTGATCATCGTTATACGTATAAAAGCCGTGTCCCTTCTCCTACGATCTCTTTTTGGCTCCACCAAGGATAAAAAATCTATCTTCGTTTATTTTGATTGCCACAGATTATAGTGGAAGAGGTAATTTTTTCGCATTGTTTCAATAAAAAATTACATTCCATAAACTATGTAGCTAGACATGACATAATGCTAATAAAATAAGGAAAAGCATCTGAGAAGTTAAGTTTAAGTTAAGTGAAGGAGCAGTTTTGTTCACGTTTTTCTTGTTTTTTATATATATATTTATTTATTGCTTTTTGTACTGCAATAACAATACTAGCTAGCATGCTGGTCGGTACTCGGTACATTTGCACAGGTTCACTTTGACAGCAGTCTTTTATACCTTATATTTTTACAATCGAAAACTAAAGTTCAAGTAGAAATGGGAAGAAACAAAGGATATTTTGCATTTTATTATTTTAACTCACGACTACTTAACAAAATCAGGTAGGTTTTCTAAGCTTTCAAAGTAAAAATAGTATATTATCTTAAATGTGGGCTGCAGATGTGATGAGGATTATAATGTCGATTGAAAAATCCAGTTCAAGCTCAAATTTGTCTAATACAATTATTACTGAAATGGTTATTTTCTCTACTGGGTACGACAATTTAAACCAGATCCACTTTTCATATTATGTATATCATCCATTTACAAAATAATTTGTTCATAAAGGGCGAGAATAAAGCAGAATGGTATCCCAAGAAGAAGTGAATATCGGTCCATTTACAAGCAACACAAGGAGCTGTCCATTGCAATTCAAATAAATTTTTATTGGGTCTCTCTATTCATAAAACACTAGGACTTTTGCCATTCCTCCCATCAACTTTATATATAGCAGTATAAATATCAAGTTCTCGAGGTCAAAAATTTTTGCTACAAAAATTACTTGCAATTTTAACCATTTAAAAAAGTACAGAAGGCAGACAGCCGTCATCTGTATGGATTTATGCTAAAGCATCCAATTTAAAATTTAGGCATATCCTTTCTTGTACAAAAATATAAAGTACTTTTTTTATTATTTATTGGGAGAAGGCAAATCGAGTAAAACCAATTTTTCTTTGAAAAATACCTTACATAACACCAACAGACTACCTACAACCTATGATGAGGCTGTATGATATGGTGGATTATTAGAGTCGATATAAGTTATTGAAGCGCACATAGTATGCGTAATATTCCTAAACTCCTTTTTTTCTTCCTTTCCTTCTGTGAAGAATGTGTCATTTTTTATCTTTAATAAGCAACTAGTTGACTGCTGTTGTTGCACCCCCTTTTTTCTGATTATTATTGCAAAATGTGAAGTTAAAGCTTCTGTGTGTCTAGATACACATATTTTTTTCTTGACTGTTTCTCATTCTTATTTTATACACCATCCAATTCTTCTCTTGACGTTTTACCTTTTACAGCAATCATAATGGTCTTCTTGGGCTACCCTTATTAACGAGATTAGGCTCGTATATCAAAAAATTGAGAAAGGAAAGGAAATATATGTGAACTTCTTATATGCACAATATAATAATAACAATCAACCATGAGTTTTTCACTTTTTATTCCATATTGTATACCCCATTCCATAACCATAAGCAATATTTGGGAAAAATTCATAAGACAAGAGAGGCCATGATCATATGAAGCTTGGTGCAGAAGCAAGCAAAATCAAACCACATTTTTATTCCTTCTGTGATACGATTCAGCCTATTTGTACATTTTTATTAGTTTTATGGGCTTTGGCTGGCCAAGACAAGGTGATCGTTGATCTTGATGTGTGTCTGCTTGAATTTTTGTATATATCGTTTAAAAGTTGAGAAAATCTTCCTATTCTTTCTTGTTTCATACCAAAAACATTCTTGAGAGAAAAGTTCAGGATTTTTGGACGGTTGTACACAAAATGGTTTTGGATCTTTAGCTTTTGGCTAGGGTTTGACTAAATCGGATTTTTTTGTGTTTTGCTCTTCTTCTTAAAAAGGAGTAAACTCGTTTTTCCTTATTTTTGTGTGTACAATTAGCCGGGAGCAATGAGTACAGTAGATATATTTGATAGAGCATTGGAGTATAGAGCATCTACAAGTATTCACACCGTCAGAGCCACAAGTGAGCCACCGAAGATGAAAATTTGCTCTGATCAAGTACCAGCAGCAGCTCTAAAAAATCCACTGTGAGAGCTGCCTTACAGGATAAACGAAGCCACCACACCATTGCCCCAATGTACATTGCTATTTAGACACATGTCCATTAACTGCTTGATATCGGAAAATGAAAAAAGAAGTGAGAACGAAATCTCGAGTTTATAGTGTGCGTTAGAATGCGTGCATCAATGTATATATGTATTATGTATATATATACATGGCTGCAATATAAGGAGTCGTCTGCTGCCAAATACCTACGAGTTGATGATGAGTTCAGCGTAAAACCATGAAAATTGTTAAAAGAAATTATGTTATGCGTAGTGGCTAGAGCCAGGCAGGGCAAAATAACAGAGCTGTCTATCTAACTGACTGAACGAGTCAAATAT
>JAHZNG010002040.1:0-17979 GCA_027744375.1 Orchesellides sinensis | reverse complement strand
AAAGCGAATGCCCTGAAGGGTTTGGGGATAAATACATCCGTCACCTCACCGAACTTAGCAAAATATTCACGTAAATCTTCCGCTGAAATATCTTCTGTACATCTACCAACGAAAACTTTGGCGGGCACATGAGCTTGTTGTGATTCCTAATATTACATCAGACAGTTATGCAAACCATTTTGAGAAATATGTCTACAAATAACAACTTGGTTAAACTTAAACTGAAATTGGCTAGAGTATTTAAATTAAATACAAGTACCCATGCATGTTAAACGTTATCAAGGATAAAAAAAGCTAATGTAAAAACATAATAATTATTATATTTACAAAAAGTTTGAAACTACAAACCTTTAGGGAAGACACAATAATAGACAGTGTTGCCCCAACCATTGTCAGGGGAGTGAAATCTACCGTCAACTAGACGTACACCACGTAGACTCCCTGAGTCAGGGTTTCTGAACTTTAATCCAGAAGCACCAGGAAATTGGGCCTGAAGGGTGGATAACAAGAGAGTTCCGTCTTCTTCTGTGGGCACCTCGATAGGCTCTTCTCCATCATCCTCCGCGACTTGTAAATATGTCGACATTTTACCTACTTTCTTTTGCTACTTTATATAACTTTCCTTTAATAACAATATCAAGGCTTCAATATTTCTTTCTATCTATTCCCGCACCCTATATTACAACTTTTGGTCCTCTCACGTTTTCAAACTTCTGACGAGCCGAAGATCTACTCAATAACAAAATAAACGTTTCCCCTTCTGTTTCTTCTCCTACCTAAGCTCAAACACTTCATCTAAGATTTAATTTTGCTAGCGAAACCTTAACTAACATTTAGAATGAAATAAGAATTCAGTAAGGAAAAGGAAAGACTGGCAATAAAAATAAACGTCTAGGGATTCAGTTTCCAACAATTAAAAATTATCTTTGCCCATGAACAATATATAAAACCAACGACAACTTTCCAATTACAGCGAAATATTTTTTCTTACAAACAAACAATCTAGACAGTAACAGAAAACAGTGTTTCAACGCATTAAATTTGCAATTTCAACAAATTACGATAGAACAAGAACACAACGTTTAAAAGAAAGTGAACACCTCACCAGAATTTCATATTTCTACCTATACAATTTTATTTAGATACCACTTAACCCTAGTTTGACATGCGTGCAGTAATATTTGACGGCTTAAGACTTGAGGAACGTATTGCTTAGAACAGTTGCACAACGCTAACTCTCACACATCTGCACTTAAATGAAGTAAGGAGAAGCATATTACATCAATAAGACCACACACATTCCAGTCTTTCTTTCTTTTACACACTTTCAAAAAATTTGCACTCTCACTCATACGACACAACACTCAGTCACCCACCGTTCATACCACAGCACATTGTCTTATATACATATTATCACCGCTTCATCATCCGGACGCCAGCAGCTAAGAACTAAGAACATTTCTTAATCACTTATCAACTAATTACCTATTACTTATAACCAGTACATTAGCTTCCATAATATTCCAGTTCAGTATGTCAACAAGATGATACATCAGTAATAACAACTCTTGCAGAATTTTCTAAAAACTTAAGTTACGCTATATTCTCCTGTAGCGTTTTTCTTCTTGTTTCCTCCTTTATTCTCCACACCTCCAAACTACTCCTTCAAACCTCTCCTTAAGCAGTCAGAACCTTCACGGCTGGGGCTGTATCGGCGTTACCGAAAATCCTTGACTCTAAAACAAAATTTAATTAAACAAACCCCACAATTAAAACTTCTCTTCAAAACATTCACCTCAGACCCTTTCATCCTTCCATTGAAAATAACTTTCATCCTGCTTCAAAAACATCCGACACTCAGCAACCACCCAAAAATGGCCTGTTACACCAACATGTCAATAATTTTCTCCACCTGACCGTCCACCTTTACACTTAAATCGTCTCCTTCTCCTCCACTTCAAAACACTCTTTCCAAAGCTGGCAGCAAGTTAGATAGGTAAAAGCTGGTACTTTCTTCGGATATTTCTGTTGTGGCCTTGTCTTCTCTTTCCTACACGTACAGCAGAAATAATTCCTGTATACACTTTATCTATTTACCTTTTTTTTTCTCCGTGAGACCAGCAAAAATAGCAAAGGTGTTCTTCAGCAGGCTTTCTTTTTTATTACAGCATCGACGGGGAGTAGCTCTCACAACACAGATGATACCGCATATGTTAATGTAAATATCCACACATCCATCCAAAATAAAAAATAACAAAATCCCTTTCCACTTCACTTTATTACTTCTCAGTTGCTTCTTTCAATGTTCAACAAGGTGTTTAATATAATTTTTTGTCTCTCTTACGTAATAAATATATCTCTCACCAGCAATCCATCATTACACACACACAACAACATAATAATAGTACCTACATATGCCCACAAGTAGGTATCTTATGTATCTGCTTTGTATACTATGCTTCCTATATGTCACGTACAGCTTTTATGGATCATATGATCAAATATGATATCATCCAAAAAAGCTTGTTCCTTTAAATACGTCCACACTGGTTGACAATATCGTGTCAACTGTCACAGTCAGAGTTTGGCTAAACTTGTCCTGTCACTTGCACCAAAACCACATTGTCACCCTAAAAAAGTAATTTTTTGCGGTTTAAAAACAAATTTGTCCGTACAGTATATTTCAACAATGTGGTTGATAAGCACAATCACACAATATAACATTCAAAGAAAGCAACCCTTTCGCAATACAAGGTCAATTTATAGTTATGATGTTCCTAACAGGGGATACAAGTTATCCTTAATATATTCAATAGGAAAGTGTATTAAACAATTAGACAAACTAAAGTAGTAAAACTTACAGAAAATATGAAATATATATATTTCTCTCGCTCTCTCACAAACTTCAAACATCAATCAAAACATAAATATCACGTTCACTAGTGGACTTGAACCTTACAAACTCTCTCACAGCCATACCGATACTTTCATCATCACATCACCAGCAAAAAGAACAGCTTGCAATGTAGCAAGCCAACAACCAAAAACCCTTATTCAATCTAAAAACTAGAAATAGCTTCTTTTTTATGCATAAGCATTTTACATGCATGGTACATATTATGGGTAAAAAGCATAACAATATACATTGTACATACCATATAACCCTTCCTATTTTATAAAAAAAAATATACACGAGCAGCGTTTTGGACCGAAGAATGTAAATGTGTGTGTGTGTTTGTACATAACATAACATAATTTCCTATCATATGCCAATGCCAAGCTAGCTCTCGTGTGTAGGTCGTGTTTTATCATATGACGATGACGCTCATTCATGTGCATTCAAATAAAAGCAGTAAAAGTTTTTTTTAAAACTTGTGTATGTATTATGTATATCCTTTCCGTTCTTTTGCTGGCTTTGCAAAGCTCAGGCTTCCGCTTGTGCTTATTCTCATCATCATCATCATTGGTGCTGTTGTGGTGGTGTAATAAGGATAGCAGGATATGCGAAGAAGAAGAGATGAGATGCAATGTATGTTGGGTATGGGTATGCAAAGGATGGATCAGCAGGATTTCTGAATACTTCCTTATAGCAATATGGAAGGACTTGTTTGGGGCCTAGGAGGAATTCAAGGAGAAATGTGTAACCAAGTTGCCCATGCATACACCATAAAAAGTACGTATGAAAATACACGGACAGGTTTCAATGAGAGATTTTATGATTTTAAAAGCATAAATTGCTTATGCTATGCTGTGTAACAAGTAAATATTTTAAAAACTTCATAAAAATCATACTTATGTCTGAAAGCTAAATATTGTGATATGAGGTGAGGTGAGGTATAAAGCATAAGTATTTAACATGAAACATAGCATAACCAATTACCATACAAACACAATTCCTCTCCTACCGTCCTACCATACATTTTTGTAACCTATTGTATGTACGACAGAGTTTGGGATAATATGGTTTAGATTTAAAGAGGTTTTTCATACGTGGAGAAGGGTATTATGGATGTAATTGTAATCATGATGTAATAGTGGGGGTGAGATGATAACAACTCATTTGATGATGATGATGGGCTCTTTAGTTCCTCCGAGTTCTCCTACATTCTACATAGATATAGTTAGTAGGTATACGCAGATTCATGGTTGTTTAACACGGGAGGTTCTCTCTTGCAAAACGGATGCGGATCTGTGAACATTGTTTAAATGTGTGGATGATGTTACTAGATGAAGGTAAGAAGGATGATTCGCAATGTGTGTAACATAAAAAAAAGTAGAAAAGCTGGTTGGTTTGGTTTTGGAACAACATAGCATAGGCTGGATAAAGAGAGAGCAGAGTGGTTGTACAACAAAATCACGACAATCCATTCATAATAAGTCTTTTAGAAAAGCTGGTTGGTTTGGTTTTGGAACAACATAGCATAGGCTGGATAAAGAGAGAGCAGAGTGGTTGTACAACAAAATCACGACAATCCATTCATAATAAGTAAGTCTTTAGCGTGTGAAAATAGTTGGGAGATTTTTTTTTGTATGAGAAAAAATGGAAACGTATCGCGACAACCGAACCGTCCGACTCTTTCCCGATTCAACTCTTGTATATATAAGAACGAGTTGGACTTGTATTGAGGAAAGCTATGCATAATACATATGAGTGTACTCGGTTACGATTAAAAAAGCTTGTTCAGTGTTCAGTTTATGTATGGAAAGGGAAAACAATTTCGACATTGAAATTTTAATGAGTGGGCTTGTATGATATAATGCAGCTTGTTTCATATGACTTTGCCGAATCCTATGTTGCTTTGTAAGCATAGAATATTTATAGTGGGATTCTTTGGTTGTGTATATCATCCATGGAATGTAAGCAGGGGTTTCGATAATTTTAATGTAAGCTGCAATTGCAAAAAATACTGATACACATAATAATGCTACTAATCATACGCCTGAAATCAACAGTTTTTTTTTTATTTGGCCATGGCCGTGAGGTAGGCAACATACATTAACTTTTGTTTGCAAACACCCATCAACCCAATGACTTTCTTAACTTTCACCCGAGTTGCTTTAAACCTTGAAACNAACCCAATGACTTTCTTAACTTTCACCCGAGTTGCTTTAAACCTTGAAACCCCCATACTTAATTGATATATATACTGTGTAATATAAGAGGTCCGCTGCAATACGCTGATGCGTTGATTAAATCACGAGAACTTTGCAAATTCAGTTTTAACTACATTTATTCAACTAAATTACTAAATAACTATTTTTTGTCCTTCTTTCTGCATGTCTATGTACAAAATGTCTTATGTGTCTTATGAGTTTCATAACTAACTTCAATCTCACTTTTCCAAGATCGTAATCTCCCTTACATGTTTCCAAACACTCCGATCTTTCAAAACATATAACCTAGCTCGCCTCCATGACGGTGGTTCCAATCTCTTAGGAAAAATCATACTATTTGGGTACCTTATATATTTGCGCGAACACTTCGATATCTGGTCAAAATAAGTAATCCAAATCCACTTTGACTTCCTAGTGGCAAGCAACCATTTGAATATCCTTATCAGAGAGGACAGTCCATATTACTCCCTGATTGTTTGCCAACATCGTTTGGAAACTTAGGTATAAACCTTAAATTTTAGGGTATTTTTTTCAGCGCCCATATTATTCTTCATACTAGTATATGTAGGTCGAAACGATAATAATTTAAAAAATTAACACAAATTTTAGAGTAGTATAAAATATATTCCCAATCTATCCGTTTTTGCTTGTGACTTGTAAATACATACATGCATAATTGGGGTGTTATGGGAAATGACAACAAAGACCGTTCATACGGCAGACAGGATTGGGTGAACTGGTGAGTACAACATTTCAAGTGAAGAGCCGGGCAAAAATTTAGTAATCACTTTGTTTGATGAAACTTCTTGTTTTCACATTTCTATTGTTGTTTTCAAATGTGTCCTAATATTCACTATCAAAGTTTGAAAGCACGCTGTGTATCCAGTGTATTTTTTAAATAAATTTTCATACGAGCAGCATTTAAATTTACTTCTTGTTGTTGTTTTGTAACTAAAGTGCACAATCTAGGGTAACACTCGTGATTAAAGATGGAATCATTGAATTCAGAGGTAAAGGGAGGATGACTTTATTTTATTGGGATATTTAATATTTTATTAAGGTTAATCGAATGGGTAATTAATAATGTAAGTTGTTGTTGTATAACAGGGAATAACATTTAAAAGGCCTAAACAAACCCAAACCAATGTCAGGTCTGGAAATGGAAAAAGGAAGCGGTTACCCCCCGAAGACCCATTTGAAGCTCTCAGCGTTAACATTATCAAAACATTTGATGAGCCATTAGACTCCGTTCCAAGGCGAATGAAATATTACAAAAGAAGCTTGGATATCATTGACAGACATTTAAAAGTAACTTGAAATATTTCAAATTTGTATCTTCTGATTTGGTTTCTTCTCTTTCAACGGATGAATTGAAAAAATGTTGGTGTTTTTTTAAATCTATTTGAAATAGCTTGTGCAGGAGAATAACAACAAAGAGCTTAGTGGGAATCTGGATAAATTTATTAAGTCTAGCTTCCATTTAATTGAAAAGGATCCGAATGTACTGTCTATTGGAATTCTTGAGTCAGGTAATGCAAAAGAAGAAAATTTTGTGTGTACGATATTATTGAATGTTATATGTTATTGTTTTAAAATTGCTTTTCATTTAACAGGATTATCTGTCGGAGAAAATTCTGCCATATTTGATTACATCCAGGGGAAGTTGAGGGATTTGAGGGATGCTCTTGGTGAAAGAGTTTATGTTGCCAGATTGCAGTCAGGATCTAGCCTGTCTACTAAGGCAGTTTTTCAAAAAATTTGTAACCAGATAGCTAGTGAGGTAAGCTCGGCATTCAACATTTTGATGGATTGGGGGACTGGGATCTAAGATAATTTGTAACAACTTTATTTTGTCTTTAAACAATATAGGAACCGTTGGAAGAAGGACCGCTTGGAAGGAGTCCTACGAAGAAAGAAAAGCATTATAGTTTATACGATGTGAAAACACTCTTATCCAAGGATTTGAAGTACAAGATTGTAATTATTGTCGAGGATGTTGATCACTTTTCAAACCTTGTGATTTCGCAGCTACTGACGTTGATGGGGTATGTGAAGGAAACATTTGTTGCTAACATTCGCTGTTATCGTATTGCTGGTGACATGAACCAATTGAATTGATTGGGTTACTAAGTCGTTATATGTAACGCTTTTACAAGATTGTTAATGTTTAAATCTCATTAGGTGTGCAAAGTTGTCAGCCGTTTTTATATTGGGAACAACCCATGGCCAGTTTGTGAATAACTTGATACCTCTGAGTAGTTCATCTGCATTCGTAGTGGAAAAGTTTTATTCTGTGTCTCCCAAAGACAGATATGATGACTTAATGAGACGTGTATGAAAGCTTTTCTGCATTATATTTTTGATGGTTGTGATTAATGCCATTCTTGTACTGACATTAATACTTTTTATGTGCCCTTCAGGTTTTATTTGACAATACTAACCCTTTTAGAATATCCGGACCCATTGTAGCGTCCTTAGAAAGCCAGTATATGATTAATGCAATTCTTGTACTGACATTAATACTTTTTATGTGCCCTTCAGGTTTTATTTGACAATACTAACCCTTTTAGAATATCCGGACCCATTGTAGCGTCCTTAGAAAGCCAGTATATGGAAAACAATTTTTCTGTCGACTATATTTGTAACGCTATCAAGGTAAAAGTAGTTCGATTCTGTTATTCATTCATATAATCGTTCAGTACGACTGATTTATTAAAACCTGTTTTCGTAACAGTACTGCCTAAGGACACACTTTCTTACATGCAGCTCAACGTTTTGTACCCTCGATAATTCTGAAATATTCACAGAGGTAGAATTAGATCTGTTAAAAGAATTAGCTTTACATGCAGCTGAAGAAAGTCCGCGTAAGCGGAAAAAGGTTACATCGGTCAAAATTGTGCCACAAGACCTGCTCACATCCACAATAGATGGTCTTAAACATTGGTATTTTGTTCTCAAACTTCTCTGCGTCATAAATTTTAGGCTTCCAGATTATCCACTAGGAAATTCGGTAAGTAAATGTTTTGACGTAAATAAATAAGTGACGAATGGTATTGAAATTGAAAGTGAAAAGCTTCAAATTGTTTTTATTTATTTATAGTACTCCCGTATCTACATAACGTGTTACGAGGGATATCTCACTTCTAAAGAAGCTGAAGAGGACGATGTGTTCCACAAATTTTTTAGAGCTATCAACAGCTTGCCAAAAGTTCAATTAGAAAAACTAATATCAGACTGCATAGAAGTTTTAAATTGTGAGTCATGAGAAACCACTGGCAGGGATATTCCAAATTTTATCTCAATGAAATTATTCTTAATTTATTTCAGCTGGAAAGATGCAAACAAACACAGACTTGGTATCTGATATCGTAGTAAATTTAAAAGAACTTCTGGAAGAAATTGTTCTTGGAGAAACGCAGAAGGATCGAACGACACTTGGGAACTCAGAAGAGACGGCATTACATCGCTTAAAAAAGAAGAAACCGAAGAATATTCAAGAACTTCAACAGGTATGAGTTCAATGCAATGCAGTATCAGATATTCCAACTTCGTCAAATAAAATTATTATAAACTTAAAGTAATTATTATTTGATTTACGGTGTATTTGCTAAATTAGAGTTTACTAGAAGCCAAGCGCCAATCCGATGGAACGTTTGTGATCCATAATGTTCGTACGAAGCTAACTGACTATATTCGGGATTTATTAAAAAGGTTTTTTCCTCCATTTACTTCATTGCAATGTTCCAGCGTAAGTAATAGATATCAACTTACACGTAAAAAGTTTCATTGAGAAGTTGAAATTTATACATTTTAAATGTTTTCCAGGCGTTTGTGTTCAGTAATTTGACACAGTTTGTAACAGCACTATTCCCGGCCAACTTTTTGATGTTAAATGAAGACATCATTAATCCGGGCTATGTTTTACAAGTAATGTTATACCTGATCAAGTTTGCATAGCTAAAATAACTGATTCTTATCAATACTTATTATATGCATGTGTGAGTTTATACAATTTTATTCATTCGTGATTTATATTTTCCAGTGTGAATGCTGCGTTTCGTTGGACTCTTCGTCAATTGATGTTAATCTGCCGGATGTTTGTATAATACACAAGCTGATTTCCGAGCATACCACAAAGAAAGTCGATTTAAATAGCATTTATTATGTAAGTTTTAATTACGTACTGCAACCACAAAGAACCGTAGTAGGGAAATAACCATTACTTTAGTACAAATAACAATTCTTAAGATTCACAATCCTGGTATTACATAACTCTAATAAAACGGTGTTTGCATTTTCAGGCATTTGTCTCTGTTGTGCAGCCGTCCGGGAGACAGAAAAAGTCCAAAAAGGATACTGAAACAGCTTCATTTTTGTAAGGCACAGAAAAAATGACTCAATTCATGTCTTTTCATTAGATTTTAAGCATAGGTATGTATTATGCTTGCAGGACTCGCTTTCGTCGAGCTGTCGGAGAGTTACAACACATGGGTTTTATAAAAAGATCGAAGTCCAAGCCTGATGAAATTAACAGATTAACGTGGTGGTAAAGCTAAAGCTTTCATGACTTGCTTGACAGTTGTTGTATTGCTTAATGAAATCAAATCATCATGATGTATGACGGAGACCGATTATTATGCCAAGAAATAAAAGCTGTGACTGTTGTTATATTTTTACATTGAATTAAGTTGATCGCCGGTGTGTTAGTATATGAGAATTAAAAAAGGAAGGCATCCGTTACTTGTATTTATAATAAAATTCTATTTTAATTACTTTATAAAGCATTTTGCAACTGTATACATATATAATATTTGTAATTTCAGCTATAGCTATTTAACCACAGAATGATAGGAATATAAAGCAATAAGTACAGAATTCATTACTAATATTCAAAACGAAAATTGCTTTCAGTAGATAGTTCAACGTGTCCATTTCCTTCAATCTTGTGTTCTGTGAAAATAACCCTTTAAAATAGAAACACCGTCGACAAATAGAGGTTCCCTTGTGGTTTTGCAAAACCTTTCACGCATGCACCTCATGTAAATCATTATACATGAACCCTCTTTGTGTTAGGTACGACCCGTTTAACTGCAAACCCTAATCAATGGGAACTCCATAATAATTACAGTGCTATGTAATTGTGTAAAACTGTTTTAAAATTCTATCTTGTAAATACAGTATATCGTAAAAGTACCGTACCCTTGTCCATTTCAAATTAAACTACAAGCGAAGACGTTTTATTACATATTGTACATGTAGCTATAAATTCTAGAATCCACCTTCGTTAAAAACGGGCTTCCAGCTATCGGAGCAAAAATATAGCTACCGTTACGATGTATTTTTCTTATAAATAGTCAGCTTTGCTGAAAAATGGTCTGCAAATCTCATTTGCCTAAATATTCGTAGAATACTTTTGTGGAGTAGCTATTAATATTTCACACTGTTCTGTTCTGTTTTCGTTCCGATTATGAGCAGATATACATAATAATGTTGTAAGTAAAGGTAAATAAATGTGTGTATTCATCTCACACAGCATAGTATGCAATTCTAACTAATAATAGCAGAAAGATGTACTACCTAAGACAGTAAATTAGTAAACTTAAAAGTACTTACATTCAACAGTAACAAGGTATAGTTACGTCCCTTTGTCCACATTTTAAAATACTTGTATGTAGGTATGTATTTATGTATCAAACTATCACTACTCTTTTTAAATGCGAACATCTCGTTCACAACCCCTTTTTCACAGGTTACTTTATCTGGCATTTTACAGGGTAACGTGTTATTTAGTCGGCATCAATTTTCGATGTTCATGAAAGCAAAATGTCACTTCTACAGTGATTGTTGAACCATTATAATTATTAAATTACTAAGGTTTATTGATTAACCTAATAGTTTTCGACATTCTTGAAAATTCTTTTTGTGACTTATACCACGTTAATCGTAAGTAAGTGTATAATATTTTGTTATCTGATGTCATACTAATGTTTTTACTAAATTACAGTTCATATACAAAGTATAAACTGCACAAATAATGTTTCTTGTTCTCAGATTGAAATAGCAATTTAGTCGTTCATCATTCTCGTTGTACATGTTAGTTTATAGTTCTTGTAGTTTGATTATTAATAATAACAAGCCAACAGGGGCATCAACTCAGACTGTCAATACTATTGTGCTACAGATTTTAAAACATAAGCACAGAGGTACGTTTCTTCTAATGTACATCTTTTTAACTGAATATATAGGATACATCAAAACAATTTTGTAATCAACTTAAAAAAAGATTTATAAAAAGATGTTTAAGTTCAATAGTGTAAAGTTCAAAGAGTCTTTGTAGTGAAAATTTCGAACCTAACGTATAGCACAAGCTAGGTAGTGAACCAGTTCACTAGTAAGTTCTCTTACTGTTCTACACTGTAATAATATCGGGATGTAGTAATGTATGTTTCACGTTTCGAGTCCACGTCATTTCAGTTTTCCGTATGTGCTCGGTCCGTTTGGTTTTGATGGGTGTCCCGTCTTATGTTTCTTGTTTCATCGTTGGAAGTGAAAGCACGGGAATTCATTAGGAGGGGAAAGTCAGTGGAAAAATAGGAAATTTATGGCATTTGTCTTGAAAGAAAGCAAGGATCAAAGGAAGACTGACGGAACGCCATCGATGCATAAGGAATTAAACAGGAATGGGTTGATAAAATAACTGAATGGACTCATGTCAATGAATTCCAGTTCGTCATCTAGATATACAAGAAAAAGAAAGCATATGAATAAACTGTATAATGTTGCATTGAATGAAGGTAAACGAATGGACTTGGTTCACGAAGATTTTCCTAAAAACTTATCTTAGCAGACCTGGACGCAAAATGTACCTTGTTTGAACTTATGCTAGCACTGACCATTGTTTTGTAAACAACCATTTTATCTAAACACTGAATATAGGATGACTATTTCTTCAAAATTCCGAATATATAATTTGTGCACGGCATAATGGAAGACACCACAGAACAATGTGACACTTCTATTCTATAGAAGACAATATACATGGGTCGTACAGTGCCTGGCTAAACCTCCTGCTTTATCAGACTTTTTGAAAAATAGCATCTTAACTTGCTATAAAACTGAACATTGATGTACAAATAATTTATTAGAAACATTTATATAAAAAGTATAGAGATTCTCTTTGTATTTTAAAACACCCCAATCATG
This sequence comes from Orchesellides sinensis, assembly GCA_027744375.1. Classification (NCBI taxonomy): domain Eukaryota; kingdom Metazoa; phylum Arthropoda; class Collembola; order Entomobryomorpha; family Orchesellidae; genus Orchesellides; species Orchesellides sinensis. Next base: position 5,661 of record JAHZNG010002040.1, on the reverse strand, counting down.
TATATGTATATACGCAACTTTATATACATCTCAAGAATACGAATACCATGTCACAAGCTCTCTAAAATATAACACCAAAACAAAATTGGTGGAAGGAATGTTCTACTCCAACCTAAATTATTGGATAATGATGGGTATTTCCATTCTGTTTCACAAAAGTACAGTGACCTGCCTTCTCTTTCAATAATTATATAATGTAATACATACTCTTTAAATTTAAAATTAATAGCCAAGGAGAAAGTGAGGTAGCTTAATTTCTTGTTCTGCTATCAGTATACTTTAAGTCTATTTAGTTTACGGCTTAATATGAGCAATTTTTCTGACGAAGAAAATACTGGATATATTAATTAATCTAATCACCTCTATATATACAGTCGTACTGTAAGATACGATATAAGGTGTAAACGATACTTCCGTAAATTTCTATTGCAGAATAACATTCACAATAATAACCCAGCACCATAAAAGTCTGAGATGTATAAAGTTTGAAAAGCACCATACATACATACATCACAATTTCAGTATTTTCAATATCAATTTACTTGGACGCAGTTAAGGCACTTGTATACCTAAAATACTTATGCATTCTCAATTCTCACTCTCAATTGATGAACGATTCTTTAAACCTCCATAATTGCTGTTCGCCTGCTTTATATTCACTTAAACTGAAAATCGGAACACATTGTTTTTGGTGGAATCAAAATCCACGTTTAAAGTCACTCATTAAAGATTCATATAAAAATTTACTTCACAGCGAAGTTACTGGACCCGGAAGCACATGCAAACTGCATACTTGTATGCCTAAGTATTTCGTTAGTAGCTTATTGGCCCCTTATTATGCTGCCTGTATAAGGCAACCAAAATACTACGTCCATACAATAACCATAATAACAACTTTATACTTACTTATATGTATCTGATTCTGGACGTACAAAAATAGTACACGCGCGTGGATTCTTAAGGAGGTACGATTTACCAAACTTTTTTCAAATTTCCTTTTTAAAACTACTAAAATTGCACTTTACATTTGGTACTTATTATTGCACTTATTACGAAGATATGCTTGGCAAAACTATCTTAATACGTGAACAAAATGACGCAGTTATTTTAAGCTACCCAAGTGGGAGCACGTTTGCGACCCAATCTATAAAACGCCCTTCCCCTTTGACTACCATAGGAGACTTGACTCAATCTTATTGTATCTGGTTGCGATTCTTAAAGTTTCAGGATGGGATGGCAGTCCGCAATCATCTCAATGGCATGTTAAATACGTGCAAATATCCTGACAATATCACAGAATTAAAACATTAAAATTGAACTCAAATATATATTGACTAACCTGAAATTCATTTTCTGGACGGGTGAGTTTCAAAAATGGAAATAATGACTCAATCAACCTCATCACATTCCATTTTTGGACGCTTACATTTCTGATCACCACTGCTGCCTCCTCCTGAGTTAGCAGTTGAATTCGGGTTTGCATTTCCTCTTTGGTCCTGTGGTTCTGCCGGAAATACTTTTAATCGCATTCCGCAGATTTCCTGGCCATGCAACGTCTATGCATAAAATCAAATTCAGCAATGTGTCATATCATAACTATAAATCGTCTCATATTAAAACTGAAGGTTTTTCGATAGAGTATTACATTTCTTGCTTCATCTGCTGAGTTTTTGTTGGCATATTTTGCATAGCCGAAATTCTTGCCATTGAGCATGAAAATATCAATTAAATTCCCGAAGCGACCAAACGTATCCTTCAAGGCATACAGTGGGGGCGGACTTGGATGGCACACGACGAACAACCTGTAATAATACATTTTTTTCAGAAATTTCAGAATTGTATTAACGCATATGACCAATGCAAATGTTTATATGAGTGATTCCATTGATAAAACAAATGGTAAGTATATTTTTACAAAAATACTTTAATTTTTTCCTTGGGCTACATGGCAAACTCAACACCGAGAAATGGCTGCTTAGTATTTTACTGTCCTTAAATTATTTTTAAGTAAACCCGATTGTTTCTTTTCATAACAAAGTACCTTTCCATTACAGGCGAATCAATAGGAGCTAGTGGCTGCGGTGCAGGAAGCTTTACAGAACAATATGAAGGATCATAAGATTCTCCAGGTTGACTGTGAGGATGATGAGTAGCCGCTGAAAGTCCTGCTGCTTGGATAATAGACGTAGCTTGGACTATGGTTTCCGCTAAGGTGGCAAGATCAGGACCAATGGCAGTTCCTGATCTAGGAATAGGTGCAATCTGTGTCTGTGGACCCCCAGAGGATGAATTATTTGTTCCGTTGTGTATAATATTTGACTGGGGTAAAGGGTATCTTGTTGAAGGATTTGGAGGTCCTAACAGCCCCGTTCCTAAATGATCATTACAATTTTCTAACATTTAAATTGTGAGCGTCTACCAGTAAAATGGTTTATCAAATATTTGCCAGTTCCTACCAGAACGCATATTTGCTTCCTGTACAGCTTCAAACTTGACTATAAGTCTATGGCCTGGAGGATATTCAAATCCATGAAGCTTTTCCTTAGCGTAAGCTGCTGCTTGTGAGGAATTGTAGACAACCGTGGCATAGCACTGACGAGTTTTCTGATCATGTCTCACGTTGCAATAGTCCAAACCAGGAAAGAAGTCGCAAAGCCTCCAAAGTTGGTCTTGATTTACGCTTCCATGAGCTATTATATTAAGCCTCGCAGGAACATCATGATGTGATGAATGTGAGTGTTGATGGGAATGCTGATGTCCATGATTGACAAGAGACTGAAAGGCTGTGTCTACTGAAAAATCGTGCAAGTCATCTGTACATGGGATCAAATTTCAAATAAATATTTAATGTTCAGTATTAAATCACTAATTAATTCATTAGTTAAAAATATTAATTCGATTTCTAGACTTAATGCCTTCAATAATCATTCTGAACGACAAAATACTCATCCTAGAAGTTATACGTACATTATTATGCAGCATAACATAATGCATAATCCTGTTTTAAAAATCATCGAAGCTTATCATTATTGCAAAAATAAGAAAGGATATAATTCTTTTCCTTTTTTATAGAATTAGGAAGCGCAGATAACATGTTTGTTTATCAGCTCACAGATCTTTAACTCATCCTTTAAGTAAGAGGAAACGAAGAAATTATACCCCTAAAATTAAGATTCATTCAATATCCAAAGGCAAAGCTTAATTTTGAGAATATGAGCAAGATCTGACTCCATTAAAATCTAAAAATGCTTTTCTAAAAAGAATATTCTTGGTATGCCCAAGTCATTTATATCAAATATATAATTTAGACAGTCAAATGGTAGTGGTGTAAAAGTTCATTTGTGTCTGTATGGCATGCTTGTACATGTTAGCAATGTACAGATGCGTGATAGTAATGTATGTACTCAGATACCTATGCGTATTTCAATTTCTTCATTAGGGTTATTTTGATGACTTGACTTACATGGACCTGTGGTTGAGCCATGAGCACTACTGTAACGATCTTCTGCAGCCAACTGCTTCTGCGGACGTGGCTCAGCAAAAACCGGCTTAAAATTCCGATCACAACCTTCAAATGCTTTCGCTGCATGAGATATTCTAGAAGAAAGGAATCCAAATAGCAACATTAAACCAAAATCAAAACCAAGATATCTATATAGACAAGCGAAATATACGTCAAAACCCTAAGGAAATGCTGCAAATGACCTCAGTTCTTATGACTTTACCGTTGAAAACCATCAATACATTAAATCCTGAATGAATCGTAATCGGAAATGAGGATTTTTTAACAAGTATTAAAATTCATTAAAAATTCGCTGTTTGTCTGTCGTTCTAAACTCATTGCTTCTAAAAATCAACATATTTATTTATTTTACAAGCGGGACAAGTAAAACTTAACAACTCCCGATCTGACTTTCTCAAAGAACTAGTTAGTTATCTTATCATATCATTCATTCTTTTTCAACCAACCATGCGTTTATACAGAACTACTGCATATGCAGACTTGCAAATTTGGAACTTCCGTAACCTAACAAACTTAACCTAACCAATTCAAGATGTCAAGATTAATGAAGAATAATGTTGCATGCAGCGGCATAGTATGAATGCAGACTAAAGTAAAAAAAAAGCCATACATACCTGTGAAACTTCACGTATGCATATCCCTTGCTTTCTTTGGTATTCCTATCTCTGACAACATTACAGTGTTCCACATCACCAAACTGAGCGAAATGTTCCTTAAGGTCTGTCTCTGACATCGATTTTGGAACTATAATAAATAGCCTGAGAAGGCGTTCCTCTTCATTCATCTCACGTTTCGATCCTTGGTCTCTGCTATTGGCTATTAACACCTTTAGGGATTTGGCATTGTTTCCTATGAATTTACCATTCATTTCTTCCATCGCCACAGCTGCTTCTGAAGTTTTGGCATACTTTATGTACGCAACACCTAAAAATAAATAAAAACAATTCTCCAATTACAATCAAGCCCTTAAATCGGACAAAATCTAAAATAAAATAAAGTCGAAGCCCCATGCAAATAATTATACATACATCACAAATAGTATATGCATATCTATACGGTAGAACCGTATGGATGCGGATGGATGCATCTACCAATGTACCTAGTCTATATGTATCTGTATTATATACATATGACATTTAGTTCATAGTCAGTCCCTGCATTGTCACGTTGCGTCAATGCCAGGCCAAAACAAGGACACACTAATTAGTAATACTACCACTTCCAACTTCAATGAATACATACTAATGAACAGTAAAGACTAAATAGTAGTATACACGTATGTATGTTTTAAATGATATTTTTAAGGTTAGCAAATGTATTTCCTTTTCTTGACGTTTATAGTAAAAACAGCCTTATAGTGAGCATTCCAACATGCAATTGAACGACTTCCAGATTTAAGACTCATATAAATTACCCTGTTAAGCCTGTTATAAAAATAATGCCATGTTACTTTCCAAAATCTGGACAAATCTAATCTGGAATCTTAACTCTAATCTTTTGTCGGTCGGTACTACCCGGAAACAAAAATGTTTGCATTTACATTACGTAACCCCGATAACCCCATAGCCACAGCCCCTTTATATGTACTTCAAACATCTGAATATAAATCTCTTTTCTTTACTTCTTCATATAAATGCGTAAATAAGTGTGGAACAACAATTCAATGCAATGACAGTTAATTCATTTTATTTAATGACAGCTTTTTAATTTTCACATAACTATTTTACATTTGACTGCGTATAATTCATTGTCTTTTGAAGCTTACGCGTTTTTCGAATCAATAAAAACATGCTTTTGTAGCTTGTGTGATGATCGTATATGATTGTGAGCATTTACCTCACACGCAAAAAACCAAAGAACAACATGATATGATATAGAAATAGAGGTAAATATTATTGTGTTGTGTAAAGGTAAGTACAAGTATAAGAATTTTATACGACACGCTTTTGTTCAAACCTTACATTACATCATATTATATCACATCACGATCACGGTTTTGAAAGGGAAAGTTTCTCGACATCATGGCTTACATTTAAAAAAGCATATACCTACATATATATATCCATACACCCAAACTAAAGAAGATTCTTTTTCTTGAGCTATATGAAACGTAATATGATTCTCTATCACATGTACAA
>JAHZNG010002039.1:0-15017 GCA_027744375.1 Orchesellides sinensis | reverse complement strand
GTGTAAGCCCGTAAATATGTAGATAATGCATCCGTTAAAGGGCTTTTGGTTCATGAGGAAAATCAGCTGGAGCTAGTGCAGCCCACTGCATGTTACAAGAAGATTTAAGCTCACAGGGAAAGCTCCTCCACCATGTGGTATTTTCAATGCAGTCGCTGTAGTAAATATGTCGACTGGAAAATCTTTTTCCCTATTTAGTCTTTTGTACCCAAAATATCTCCAAGCGGTCGTCGCCATCACATTCCACTCTTGCATATTACCTTTTCACGGTGAAAACTACAGGCTTATAATATGTGTCCCATTTCTTAAGCATACATAATATATACTTTATAAATAGCTGCCTACACGCCTTTACATATAAATATGCCCGTATGTGTGTCCGGTGCAGTGGCCGGAAAAAGAAGGTCACATACAAATAGTAGTGAATAGTTTTCTCTGAATATTACGTAGTAGCCTATGTGAAAACCAGAAGTTCGTGATGTGGTACCAGCGTTTAATGTGAACTCCTCCTTATAATTCCACAGGCAAAGTTTATTCCATTCATGGTGTTCTCGTGCATACAAAAAAACCAAAAACCAGATTTGAAGCTCAAGAACAAAATGTTCACTGTGTGTGTAATACACACTGTATACCTTAAAAGCACCAGTAGCATTTAGTTGAGTGAGTGAAGAGTGGGTAGGTCAGAATGTTGGACAGCTACTCGTAGTTTTTACAGACAGAAGGACATTGCAACGAAATGCTTATCTTTTTTCCATACTCAACTTTCACTCTGGTAGAAAGGAGAGGGCTGTGCTATGTTGCGTACATAATGCGCTTTTGTGATGTAACATTCGTAATCATACATATGTAGGTATTTATTTTGTGTTGTATGTGTATAATACATGTATTCACCACACACACACACTTTTACTAAACCTCCATACAAAGTTATACATCATGGGAAATTAGAGCGAAACATTTTTGAAGTTGGTGAGGATAAGATTAGCAAAGAATGTGAATTTTGAAGTTTGCACAGTAATTCCATCAAGATATAACTATAATTTTTGCGTAGGTATGTATCAATGCACGCGATTGTACTTTCATCGGGGTTTAGGCTTGCGTGAAGTGTACAAGGCTTAATGATACTGTTGGCTTTTATAAATCTCACTGTAGATGTATTAATATTTTTTTGCATACAACCATTTTTATGTATAATATGTGATAACATCATTACATATATACATGTCGTGCTGTAAGCCTTTCTTGTTACTGCGAAAATTTGTTTGTACGATTATAGTGTTGCTTAGCCTTGCAATCCTTCTAATGTGGCTGTTGTTATATATTGTATTTTACGTCCCATATCTTTTGCTTACTTCAGCTACTTTTCTTGAAGTGCAGAAGAGCAGTAGAAGAAAAAGTAGTACTGAATCATCATCATCCATCGCTATATCTGTTTCATACATTTTTACGCATTTGTGTATACTATTAGGCATGAATATGCAGGGACATGCTACAATCCCGTGGTTTACTTCTTTTCTTCACCACCATCCCGAAAAAAGCATCTGATGGTTTACCACGGTACTGTAGTAGTACTAGATAGTACTATAGCTGAGATGGTGGTGGATAGTGAAAGCCCTGGAAGACCTTCCGATTTCCGTCCGCCCATTTCATTCATAAGTTATTGCATTCAGAATCCCTCTTTCCATGGCGTTATCATCCACCTTACTGCAACCATGCGTCATGCCATGCCTATTTTTGCCATACCATATATATGTAAATATACTAAAGTACCATGTGTGGCAGATCTTAGGTCTAGCCTTCGGGTTGTAAAGTACTCACAGACGGTACTCAAAACGATTATGAATGTATTTTATGGGAATATCATTATTGCTGTAGCACATATCCCACCACTTATACATCTTTCTAGACCAAGACCAGCTGTTTGCTAAGGCCCATCCGTGTCCGTTATTTTGTGAGTGGTAGAAGAAATGCAAAGTAAAATATGAACAGATAGACAAGAGATACATCAGATTCAAGATATAACAATAAGTTATACGGATATTTTATAACCACATCGCGAGCTTCTCTCTCCTCTGCTTTACATAAGTCTTCTTTTCTATTCAGGTCGATGGAATTACTGTCAAGAGTGAAGATGTATTTGATATTATATTTTGCCTTTTTGCTTCTCACATAGAATCTGGTTCATCGGGTCTTTGTACTAAAAGGCTACAATGTATTTAAGCCTTGTGTGGGGCAGGATACATTGTGAACAAGACAAAGAGCTCTTTATACATAGGTATTACCCCGTCCGTGTAGCATCAAAAAGTAAGCTGGCAAGTTTAACAAAAGAAAGAAAAGGAAAGAGATGAGATGGATGAGAGATGAGCTCTTTTCCCGTGTACTAATGGCTGACTCCGGTTTGGCTTGGTGGTCCTACTACTACTGCCGAATGCTTTTATCCGTGTGAGATGATACACCAGCGTGGTAGTAGAATGTAGAGTATAGTGTGCATACAGGGTATTATACGGCTTTCCATGAGAAAATGTCAGATTAATTTAATTTATTTCGTAGGGTTACGACCCATCACTGATTTCTCCTAGCAAAATTTTTCCTCCTACATTTTTTGCGCAAAAAACATGCAGAAACTGGCCTTGGTGGTATCGGTATCGTGTGTGCAGTCACCAAAAAAAGAAAGCACATATTGTGCAATTTATTGTACGGGAAATGAGCAGAAAAATGGTGGGTGTACTCCGGAAAATGGGTGAATGTAGAATAAAGTAAACGGGGACAGTGTAAAGGAAGTTTCATATATTTTACAAGAAATTAAATTTCCGATTTAGCAATTTCCCCCGTGATGCAAATCAAGGCTGTTCTTTCGTACATATTCGTATTCATTTGACATTCCATCCTGTTGTAAATAAATAGGCTCTCTGAAATAAATATTTTGCTAAACTGTTTTACGTTTAGGCATCGAGAAAACTATTGTTCATGGCCAAACACTATTTTAGACGATATTTTTCACCGAAATGAATTTCATGTCAATTTCAGCGAACATGTTCGTTGAATATGTCAGCTTCAAAATTGCGAGCTTGAGGTAGCCAGTAGCCTAAAGGACTTTTGAAATATTTTGAGTGTGATAGGAAAATCAATACCCTTACATTTTTTGCTAGGCCAGGCAGGCAGGTAAAAATTCATATGGAGAAAACAGCCGCTTCGCTACTGCTACATAATATTTATTATTCTATGATTGTACAAACTTCCTTACAGGAACGTTAACTATGGCGCCAACTGAACGGCAATTTATACAAGTATTCATGCTAAATTGTAATAGAAACGAATGTCCTTTAACCTTCTATAATTTATACCCAATCAAAACAATGGTTGACATAAACCATAATATAGTATAATGTAAGGAAGCAAGAACAAGAACAAACCTATGACAATACGGTTCCTCATCGAAAATTAATTGGACGTTGACACAAAATGTAATCGATAGTTTTTATATAACAGCTTAGATGACTAATTACGAGAAATTGTAAACAAGTTAAAAATCGCATCATACGATAAATACCTGAAAGCATTTTATCATTTAACCGTAAATATAGGAATAATTGACAGTTTAAAGTTAGATTACGTACATGTTAAGCCAAATGCAATAAAAGCAAAACAATTCAAATAAATTTTCAAAAATATTTTTTACACTTTTTGCGGGTACCTATGTATTACAAGTTTTTATTTAATAAAAAGCGTCCTCAGTCAACGTTATTTTGTACTTAGAAAGGCCACTAGCTTAGCAATTTCTCCCAATTACATGCCATTTATTTTAAGGTAAATGCTTTTCTGGGCGATGCGATAACTAGCACATAAGCTTTTTTAAACTGTAAAGACAAAAGGAGGTTGTTATTAAATGCTGCTAAAGTGCCTAAGTAAAGTTTTCATAAGAAAAGATGAGTGAACAGCGACAGCACCCAAATATTAAAGTAATAAATAGTATGTACCTATATAGATTTAAGATACACTTACATACATCATATACGACACGGGTTGGTTGTAGTACGACATTTCTCTCCACCACCTAAAATATTCAAACCCACGAAGATAAAAACGCATGTTCTATAATCAGGCAAAATACGCTTAAAATTACAGGGAATTCAAAACATGTTTCAAAATGATTATCCCTTGTTTCAATTGAAGACTGTCAATTTCTCTTTTCTCTCTTGGTACCTAATATCTTCTCCTATTGAATATTTTACAAAATGTCGTTCTTCACGCTATGCACATTATTATGTCGTCATCATCATCATGGAGCATCATCATATACCAGCCTTTAACAGTAATAACAAGGTTTTTTGAGTGACAGTCAACATCTAAATTGTAAATTACGTGCAGGTCTGGAGCTTTAAGCTCTTCTCCTCCCTTAACATCGTTACATTTTTCACAACATCATCGTCTCCTCCACAATAAACACAATGTAGTTAGCACTTGAAGTAATAACGCTGTACAGCCCCACCACCACCATGCATGGCATGCCATACAATGTAATTTCCACTCCAAGTACTAGTACGCCACCTTCTTCATCTCTTGAGGGATAAAAATTTTGCTCGGAGAGAGAATCTCTTGAGAATTTACAAAGGTACACATCACACCACACAGCAATGCGGCATAGTATATACAACCTGGCAACTTGTTTCTGTCATGCTACATTGCATTGCTACACACATGCCATGCAACATTGTTATTATTATTTCGATTATTACTTCTCTTACCTTTTTTCTTTCACAACACACACGTGGAAGTCGTTCGTAGCAGTAATAATGTTAGAGTCATCGTCGTCAATTTAATACCTTGCTTAACAAGAACAAAGTGCATCACCTTTTACCTACGTGTGGGTCTTAGGATTGGGTGGTGGGGGAAGTGACTTGCATGCTACGTTTTGTGAATGCATTCTTACTATTTGCGGCAATTCATGCTATTTCCTCTTGAAAAAGAACTTTGTCTACTGTTGTGCATACTTATACAGAAATTATGAAAAAGGAAGTGTTGATGCTGTTCAAGCTGCATATGAGGAAGATGACATGTGAAAGAATAAACATAGTATACCTAAAATATGTATGAAAATTACATTTGTACTATGCATAAAAAATATTGTGCGTATTTTTATAAAAGGGTTGTGTCTGCATGCATTTCTATAATCTGAATAGGAGTATAAATGAAATGAACAGGAACGTTTGGATTGCTTGAAGAAATGCAGATGTGTACAAAGGGTGTAATGCATATAAAAAGTTGTGCGTATTTTTATAAAAGGGTTGTGTCTGCATGCATTTCTATAATCTGAATAGGAGTATAAATGAAATGAACAGGAACGTTTGGATTGCTTGAAGAAAGGGTATATGTTTTCTCCTTGGTACTTATGAATGGTGACATCAAAGTAATGAACATTTTAATAATTTAGTAGTCTGGCGAGCTATGGTGTCAGTTATAGTTACATAGAATATAAATGAATACTATATAGTATGTGACTTGACGCTTTAATGAAGTTGGTGTTAGAGAAACATATTCTTATCTTTACATATTTGTATATGTTATCATGTGTTTTTATGATGCTTACATGCTGATCCCTTCTACTAGTGCTGCACTTCTGTAAAAATATACGTCTGCATTGTTTCTATTCTACAGTTTTATATTTATTCGTCCAGTCGTCAAAATAGAATCCATGTAGCCTTGAAATGACAGAAGTATTTTATATAAAGAATTGATTTGGAATTCTAGAGCAATTTATGCTAGAGGAGATAAAATTGAAAGTTTTATTTTTAGCTTCTTTACTAACGTCTCTGAATAAAGTTGGTGTGAAAGTCTCATGCGAATCAAAGTTTTATTTTGTAGGATTGTAGGAGATATTTGGGATGATTACATTGGTTTACATGCAAGGCATATGTGAATCCCAGCTCCAACTCTGCATCCACAGTACAATAAGAACTCTACCAAAACCCCTACACATTTCTTTGACTTGGCTTCGCCATGAAACGAGAAGATTCAAATATTCGATTTACTGTAACAAGCACGTGCTCCTTGAGTTTCTGGTGAATCTTTCATCTTTAGGCTTTTTTGAACCAGTTGTAATTCATCAATTTAAAGTATAAAAATATAGTAGTCCCACATTCATCTTTTCTCTACGCACAATTACTTGTATACGCAGCATGTGGTATATTGCCGTTTGGCATGTTGAATATATGCCTTATATAGCTTTCTGCTTAATAGAGTAAAATATAAATCTTGAAAAACCAAGCGTGTCTTAAACCGAGCAAAATAATCCTTTGATTTTTCGTTGCATTCTTCCAAACTGGATCGAGCATATTACACACGGAATCCAAGTTTTTTCTTTAAAAATCGGTTTGAGACTCAACAAAAAATTGCTCATCTCCAATATCCCAAGACTCAAAGAGATCCAACTCAAATAAATGGGATGATGATAATGCCAAGTCGTTGCTTTCTACTTTCTTTTAGCAAAAAAAGACCAGCGGTAGGTATTGGCTTATAGTATCTTTTTATGCTTACTTACAGCAAAATGAAAAACGAGAGGTATATTTTGACTTATTGACTCGTTTCGCGTTTCAACGGGAGGAAGCACAATTTATTTGAGAAAATTTGTAAAGTAGCTGTATCAAGCATACCCACATATTTTACTTGTTATATAACTAACTCTGGAGAGGAGCAAGTTTGAAAAGGATTCTCTAAAGTCTGAACTTAAGGACCTCACAATGAAATAAAATTGATAAAGTCTATTTGAAAGCCCCTCTTTGACAACCACACTTGTAGCTCAATTACAAGGGGATTTAATGAAAGACAGCCAATATGAAATATGCTGAGCAAACAGTGTTTTCACTGAGAATGTACATAACACACACATGGAGGTTTATGTATAACAAGGAAATACAAAATGATACCACAGGATCAGTACCACAACACGCTCAGAGGAAAATATAATGTAAAATGGTATATTGTAACAGAGCAGTTAGTTGAGAATCCTCATCGGTAAGCCCATGGTTTTGAGTAGTGGTTGTCATCTTCCTCTTCGTTGATGACGATATGACGACGATCGGCATCATTATGAATAATCCTGAATGTTTACTCGGTTTTCTGATCTTTCTCTTGTTCACTTACTACTAAACTACAACTTTATTTCGTTTTGATTGCATATATGCATTAATGGTGTAGCACATATGTGTATTTATGCAAAAAGGCACACAGCATTTCGGTCAATAATAAACACGCCAGAAAGCAATATTAGGAAAAAGCATTGAGGCAAAAAAGGATAACCCCATTTTGCCCCGTTCCCTTTATATCACCAGAAATTTATGTGAGCATGCAAATGAGTAAGTGCTGACTGTAGTGATCCAATGCAAACAAAAAGAAAAGGTTTTCATCACTCTCATTTTAAGTTCCTCTCTCTCTCTTTTACCAATTTGCAAAGCCTGACAAAATTACAGGAAGTAATATTGACGGGGAGTTAATACACACATCAACTAAAACCAAACCGACATTCATACAAATAGCAAAACGAATGGTAGTTTGTATGTGCTGTGTGGTGCACAGAAGACGGTTTGCAGGTAGAATTTGTTCAACATCAGCATAATATAATCCACCTTTTACTTCCTTTCTCGTGTGTAATGTAAAATGTATTAAAATGCACTTTGTACAAAGAGGATATATTGTGAAATCAAAGATCAAAAGGCTATACACTTTTTTGCCACGCGTACTTTCAATTAAACTTATGAATATTTATTGAGTGCTCTGCCGTTTCTCCAATTTTGACTGGAAGCAGTACAGTTATGTGAATAGATCTAAATTTCTATATGGCTTTGATAAAGCAATTGACTATTTTAGTAGGCTACTAAAATGAGTAGTTTCAAACTAATATGCTTATTAGAAGTACAGTTTTTTATTTAAGGTTGAATGATTTTAATTCAAGCTGAATTGCTTTAATATGGATGCTCTGGGATGGGTGCCTTGTTTGCGCAGTTTGATGAAAATGTACATACGTAATGGCATATAACGGTACAATTTTATGTCTCATCTAGTCATGACTATGACTCAACATTATTGTCTATAGTATGTCATTTGAATACATTAAAGTAAGGCGCATTTTAGCACATGCAGGCAACTAAAATATTTTATTTGGTATTTACATTTTGTCTAAAATAGGTTTCGTTGTTGGTAGTTTGACATGATTTGAAAGAAGCTCAAAAGGTAGTCAGCCCACGCACAGTGCAAACACTCTTCTTTTAAGTAGGAAGTTTTTACGATTTAGTTTAGTTATTACTGATTTGGATGACATGGACTTAGACCTACACAAATCTTTTGATGGTTCTCATTTGTATTACTTATCAGAATGCCTGCCTATAGTGTACTATTATTGTAATCTGCTCATGAATTTAACAGCAAGTTAACACCTGTCTATTCCATACACCTACAATATTCACTACCTAATTCAACTATTTATGGTATGTTAATTGACAGACATCAGACCACTTGACACGCTTCGATAGGTTTGTAGGATGGAGGAATCCAAAACTAGTTATAAATGCCGTTATTATTTAATACCAGACTAATATTGTCAATTGATTTGGACAATTTCAAGTTATAGCTTAAGTCAAAAATTTGCTTACGATGGGGTTTCAAAGTAAAAAAAACAACACGCTTAATATTGTATCACTTGAATTGTCATTTTCTTTCTCCATCAAGTCAGAAATAATTTTTAATTGACAGGATAATGACAGGACTTTCACGGAAAGGGTAAACCAACTACGGCAATAGCATGAAAGATTAATTAATTTTACGAAAAGCTGTAGCTGTTTTAGATTAGTCATAATTTTCTTTTAACTCGGTAATATTTCAGGATGATAAAGTTTACAGCATTATAAAAAGTATACATGTAGCCTCCCAATCTCCATTGCAAATTTTGAAACCCTTCATAACACTCAAAAACGCCGAAATAAACAAGGAAGCATAGCTCATTGCAGCGAAAAACTGAAAGTAATACAGTGAAACTTGTTACTTAACATTCGTACTACTTTTCAGTCTTTTTCCATCTTGGGAATCGTGTATTCTCTTCTAATATACTTCTACACTCATAACACTCTTGTCAAACAGAAACAACCACATTTTTGCACAGTACTCAATCTTCTTTTACTGTCCCTAATCTTATCAAGAATGTGCGTATGTTATTCCTGAGGCGTATGCCAAACAGAAACTCTGTAATGTACAGCATAAAGAATAAAAAATATAAGAGCGCGGTAAAAAAGAAAAGATTGGAGATTGAGGAGCTGTAAAAAGAGCAAAAAGAAAAAAAATCATGCGAGGAAGAGAAAGTAGTAGTATAATATCTGTAGCTGTATTACTACTCAAATAAGTAAAGAAGTTAGGATTCCTTTCTCTTATTTTCAGTTAGGCAGATATTATGCGTTCAATAGAGCGGACGTGAATAAATTCCATTTACTTTTCCCTTTCTTTTTCCTTTCCCTCTCTCATAGGACGAACAATATGTTACAAAATATTGTGAGTGAAGCATAAAATATCACATGGGTAAGTAGAAAGGACAAGAAGATGAAGAATATGTATGAGGAATGTAGGCTCACAACTTGTCTTTGAAGATCCTTGAGGAATCTCAGAAGTGGATTTTTGTGTGTGCACATAATATGCATGATATCCATAATATTTAACTTTCTTTTCCTTCTTTCTTTCTCTCTCTTCCTTTTTTCTATGATTTTTTCCTACAAAAAAACTTGTGCATTATTCACTGTCTTTCCTTCTTACTTACCTTTTAAATTTGAGAATTTTTTGGCGTGTGTGTTTGTGTACACTGTACACACCACTTTTGGATATGCATACTACATAATAAAGTCCATGTTGGCATTACAAACATAGACAGTGAGCACACATGCGAAATCAACTCCCAACTTGGAAAAATATGAGTACGGAAGACACACAGTAGCACGTTACATTGATAAACGTGAAAAACACCAATATTCCAAATTCTAAGGCAGCCAGTACAGACAGACGGCACATGTTATGTAGGCGATGTTCTATAAAAACTTCATAAGTTTGGCTCTTTATTAAATATATCGTGGGAAATCTATAAAGGGCCTGAGAGACTAATGAAAACTTTTGTTTGCAACTAAAGCAGCAACAACGACATGGAAAATATCACAAAGAGAAGTTTACGTATTTAAAATATTATGTATTTTAAATAACTCGGCTCTTCCGCCGACATTATATAGGCTAGCATGTTGTTGTGTAACAAGCTGTATTAATTTCTTCACGTTGTTATACACGATGTTGCTTATACTTGTGTAACCAAAGTTGCTTTCCATTTCCAACTAAGCACGATATGTGATAAGTTCAAAGTTTTCCACCAAATCGAAAGGAATTATAAATCCTGTTAATCCTCTTGTAAAACTTGTTGTTGTCTGCTACAACAACGCCACCGGTATCTCCTTGCATAATACAATAAATTGTACAGAGGCAGACATACTAAGCTTTGGCAACAAGAGAAAATCATCGCTATCAGATTCACTGTCTAACGAGCTTCAGAAATTCATTCAAAAGCCAGGAATCCTAGCCTAGCAAAGCATTTTGCGACTTGTTTTGCTGGAGGAGGATCGTGTCGGGTTACATAATATCAGAAAAGTTGTGGGAATATTTCACTCATTGTTATTTTATGTATCATTTTATTCTGTTTCTCCAATACTGGTGAAAGCTTTTGGTGTGTAATCTCTGAGGAAGTGTTATCATAATATGTGAACTTAATTTATTTATTAGTTGTATATAATTTCAAAGCATGGCTAAGGTATACACGCCTGTTGTATTATTATTATTATTATTCATTTATTCATGACAAAACCCTTCATTATACAAAGGTAATTATCTTTGTCACTACATACAATTTAGTCAAATATAATGCTATCTTATATTAACAAATTCAGAGAAACTTAATTGTATTTTATTTAATAAATGGCCTTCAGTCCGCACCCATCGTCAATAGACAGGCCGACTCAGAAGACATCCTAGTTTATTAGTGTTTTAAAGGTTAAGAAAAATGTGTATAAAAGTAATATTTACGAATCAGTTAAATTCACATGTGAATTAATCGTCAATATTCAAACGGTATAATACGTTGTCAAAGATTTCTGCATAGTCAATTTCATACGCTTCGTAATTTACAATTTGATCATTGAGAAGATACTCAACTAATGCTTTCACAAATTTATTTTTACATTCAATTTGTTTAATATTTTCGGGCAAGGAGAGCCATACTCTCACAGCTTTAACTTTGAAAGTGTTATCATGTGAGTCTAAAATAGGATGTGAGCAGTTTCTAGTTTGTCGCATTTCAATTTCTTCGGTTAAGTAATCGGTAAAGTAAAGTGGTGAATAGTTATACTTAATCTGATGTGCCACTTTTAGCACTTCTAACTTGTACAGGTTATAAACATTGAGCCATTTTAATTTTTCAGTCATTTCAGTTGAGATAGATTCGTATTTATTTTTCCTTAAGCAGAATCTGGCACAGCGTTTAATAGTTGAATTAATTGTTTTCAGGTTGCGGTTTGTTGTGGCACCCCATACTGGGATCATGTATCGGATATGTGAAAGAATAAGAGCAGAGCAAATAACTTTACACGTGTCATTATCAATTAGTGGACGTATCAATTTGACATTAGTGAGTGCATAGCTAGTCTTTTTAGAGATATTCTTTATATGCTCGGTCCAGTCCAGCGTATCAGTAATAGTTAAACCGAGGCATTTCACTGAACGTACACTTTCTAGGTACGTATCACCAAACTTCACTTTAAATTCGCCAATGGCTTTCTTTATACTAGGCTTTGCTAGCAATAATAGCTTGGTTTTATTAATGTTTAATGCCATCCGGTTGAGTTTCATCCAGGTGCATATTGATTCCATATCTTCTAAAATGCTTTGTTGAAGTTTAGCCAGGTCATCAGGTTCTCCTAATATGATAAGGTTGCTGTCGTCAGCAAACAGGAAAATTTGTCCATTCTTGATGTAAAATGGGATGTCATTGATCATTAATAGGAAGAGGAGGCAACTTAGGCTGCTTCCTTGAGGTGTTCCATATTTAGTTTTGTTAATTTTAGATTTATTCCCTTTGCAGAGCACAAAATGGTATCTTTGTAGAAAGGCTTCAAACCACTTCGAGTCGGCTCTATACCATTTCATCTTCTTTATTAGTATGTCTCGATTAATCATATCGAACGCTTTTGTCAGATCCAAAACTATCAAAACACATACAAAGTTCTTTGCTATGTTGGATAAAATGTAGTCAGTGATTGCCAGTTGTGCGTGCGTTGTGGAGTGTCCTTTTAGAAAACCAAACTGCGTCATAGTAATAATATTGTTTTTTGCTACAAAATCAGAAAGTTGGTTGTACACAACTTTTTCTATAATTTTGGAAAGTACTGGTGCAACAGAGATGGGCCTAAATTCACTTAAATCAGTTGGGTTATTGGTTTTGGGGATGGGAACAATTTTAGCTGTGGTCATAGGTATTGGTATACTCCCATTCGTAATGCTGTTGTTGAACAAGTTAAGAATCGCTTCAGACACATTAGGTGCGCTAATTATCAAGCTCATCATTTTGTTGGAAATTCCGAGTGGATCAGGAGATCTCTTGGATTTGTTCTTTAATGACTTCCAGGCTTTTTGCAGCTCCATTGAGTTAACAGGTTTTATTTCGAACGATGAGGTAGGAGGGATCAGGTTGCTTGGCGGGGACGGCTCACAAGAGTTATCAAATGTTTGCAAACTATCAGTGATATTTATAAAATAATCATTTATTTCATCAGGAGTAAAGTTACAGTCGGCAGTTGTAGTGTTTTTGTTGAGAAAGCCTAGGCTCCTTATACCGTTCCATAATCCCTGCCGGCTCACTTGCTCCTTCAAGTATGATTTTGTATCAGCTATTATGGCTGTTTCCACCAACTTTTTTAAGTTTTTGTACCGACCTTTGTTATAATCAGTGGGACTCCTTGGAAACCAAACTCAAAGAGGGACGGTGTATGCTTTTTGTTCTATTTTTAGCTAGTACACAAACAAACAAAACGGTAGAAATCATTACTTGTCAAGTTTCCTGGCTAGAAAATGAACCCTTTTAAGAAATACGCGTTATTTAATAAGATATGACTAAATTTTCGGGTAATATGCATAATACAAGAGGAGTTTATATATAAGGCACAGTTTATAAAGTAAAATTAAAAGGAAAGTGAAATGGAAGAAAGCAAATTTTGGGGAAAGTTTACTTTTCATAGACTTGCTGAAATTTCGCTTTTGTCAGTAATGTAGCATTGTTACTTGTGAAATAGAGTAGGCTACACAACCCAACCCATAAGAAAATATAAATTTTTGGTACGCAAAGCACTATCGTTCTTGAGGCTCCAAAGAAAAAGGCAGAAAGCCATGGTTTTGCTTAAACAAGTAGTTTTTGGGTGGAAAGAAAGTCCGTACAAACAATCACTTTCTTAACGCATTTAATATGCAGCACGCATAAGAATACACGGAAAGTGGTAGTGTTTCGTCCATCTTAGTCCAATGCCCTGCTTGCTACAAAAATTGGGTGAGGAATATTTAACTAAACTGTATATTATGTATTTCTACATTCTATACATCTACTCTGCCACACTTTGGGTCCTGAACAAAGAACGAAAGAAAAACACGCACAATAAAAGTTTAGCAAGGGAAAGCAAAAAAGTGGAGAAAAGAGGAATAAGAAAATATTAACTTCACAATTTGGTATGCATACTAAAAAAATGAAAGCCATTTCAGCATTCCAGTAACCTTATACATATGTACATGTATTTGTGTATGTTGTTGTTGAAAAAAGCAAGTTAGTACATATAACATACATACATGTCCATAAGAAAGCATGCTATTTATGTGGTTCATACATAATAATAAAAAGCTTTACTGCCAGCACAAAGTAAACTCTTAATCCTACATAAACTTGAATACTTTCTCTTGTATATGTTTATAAAATGATGTATGAAACTGGGTATTCATTCTCTGCACGTGTATTTGAATGCTACTTGTAAAAAGAGAGCTGAACTGCTGCGATACTTGAAAAACTTCAAAGCATATTTTTTTTCGTCTTCGCTTCGCCTAAAAATTTAGTTTCTGTTTTTTATAAATTTTACTTCTGTTGGAGAGGATTTTCTTCTCTTTCCGTATCAACTTGGTGGAAAAACTTGTTAATATAGGCTAATTAAAAATTTGCATGAGCATCTTGGGCTCTCTTAAAGTGGAACCGTTTTCTGGTAAGGGAAAATCCTTGAAAGAATGAAGAATGCATGGAAGATGGTTACGCATGGTTTACTATTATTAGGATTATGCTACCACTGCGGATTCTTATTTTAGGATATTTTTGGTAGGTGGAAGTAGCCAACATACATTTTTATAATTCTGGTGTGTTTGTGTGTGTTCGTTCAGTGAGAAAGGAGTTATAAAATGGAAATGAGGAAAGAAACTACTGACAATAAGCTCAAATATTCAAGTAGCCTACTAGACTTACTGAAGTTTTCTGGGAAAAAGCTTCTTTAAATTTTTATGTTATCACAACAATGTTGTATAAGTATTGGTTAGTTGTTAGTTTATTACTTTTCTCTGTAGCTTTCCCATACTGCTGAAGAAATAACTTTACAGGAAAGTTTTAAGCTTAAAAATGGGCTCGAGGATGTTTGACAAAAACTGGTACACAACAAAAGTGTTATGAAATATATGGTACACTTATTCCAGTTCCTAGTTTTTTATGATTACTCAAAAAACTGATTTGGGTGGTACTTACTAAAAGAAGGAAATAAATACCACTTTTTCGGATTTTATACATGCTTGCGAATCCTGTAGAATTGAAAAAAAATTTGTTTGGAAAACTTGTGCACTATGGAGGTAACTCTTAAGAAAAAATTGTTAAGCTATTTCATGCAATATTATTACATGCCACAGGACAAGCCTATTACTAAAAGATTGTA